>CM060932.1:156417829-156685454 GCA_030765085.1 Allium cepa
AATAAAGTTGAAGAATAATACGAGTGAATGATGAAATGTAGTGAGGTGCAAATGTAAATGGAAATTTTAATGTAATCAAAATTGTATTGTAATTGAAACTGTATATATATAGTGAGAGCTTAAATTTGTACTATTCAAAATTGTAATAAAATATTCATTTGAATAAAATATATGTTTGAATTTAAATACTGTGTTATTTATTTTATTCAGCAAATATTTATTCAATTATGTGAAAAATAAAATAGTATAATAAAAAATACATTTCAACAAATATATATATATATATGTTTATCATCATCAAACAAAAATCATACACTAGCATATTCAACAACTAATATATCCCCTTATTACACCTTTAATTAGGGGTTAATTCCCTAATTTACGCTAGCTATCTTTCAATGATATTACCTAACTATTCTAATAATATTAGCTATTACACTTAGTATGCTATAATCAATACATTATTCGGTCTTAATAGTCAATATTTAATATTATTTACATATATATTTATCACGAAATTTATGGTCTGATCATTACATAACAGTAATTCAACAACAATTCGATTACAAGGTAATTTGAAATATCAATCTCATATAAATATACAATTCTATAACGACTATGACTCAACCTTTGAAAATCGACACCAAATACATCACCCGTATTCGAATGCCGCGGATTCAAACATTGAGTCTGGTTCGTCGGAACTTATAACAACATTAGGTGATAACAACACAGTAGAAACAGAAGAATAATTTATTGATACACAACATTTGGTACAACAATGATACAAATGAAATGATCAACATTATCAGAGATACACAATAGCGGCAGACACAACAGAAAATACCAGCAATAATAGTGGAAAGCAACATCTTCAATGCCAAAGCTCCAAACTAAAAGCTCGAACCACCATCATGCTGAAGCGAAGCAAATCTGATCCCAATGCGATTGCCAAACTAAAGACTGAAGGCTATCGAATCTACATCTACTAGCCGACTATCTGAAAACCTGACTTTAGGCTGCCTGTGTGGAAAATTGTGGACACCTAGAGTTTAGAAAGGGAACAATAAATTCCAGGTCAGTCATGGGACTGGTGTAAGCAAATAAAAATAATTTATTTGTACAAAACGAAATAAAAAGAAATTCGCTATGCTTTTTGAAAAATGAAACAACCATAAGGCCTCCCGTCACACACACAATGCAATCGCACACTTGGGGGAGATTTCTCCTTATGATAGTCAAACATGCTTGATACGTACAAATCCGTTTGATATTATTATTCGTGCATAGCGCAAAAAACATTTCATAAGTATAATATTAGTCTTAGCCAACATATGTACCATTATATTATGCCTGCTATAGCTACCATTTAGGAATGGCAGGTTATACAACCGAAATCGTAAAGGGCTCGTATTGGATGATTAGATTTCCAGCAAATGGTCAAGGCTAAGGAACTTCCTTCACCGAATGGTTACGCCTCTGGAGGGATGCCCCGAGAACCTAACTGACTCTCTGCCAACACAAGGCCAGGTTACCTCTGTAACCAGGTAACTACTGACACGAGTATGCCATCCCTACTCGTCAACGACCTTTATCCGAGGCCTCGACACCAACAAATTCCAGCAACAACATAAGTTAAATATCTGGGCTCCATGCCATGATATCACTTTTTATCCATAAGGAAATGCGCATACCATTAAGGGTGCGACCCTCATAACCTTGCCGCATTGTTCCTGTTTCGACCATTTTCGGTTTGTAAGGTTTGACGAAGTCTCGTCCACAAAGCTACGCTTTTCACAAAAGCCATGCTTCGATCAACAAATGATCAACAACACTTAGCATGCCACATTACCAAATTGGGAATATATCACTGATAACCATCAACTACATAACCTCTGAGCTCATACGTCTCAGAGAAGGGTGTTAAGCTAAAAGAATAAATTCTCCGCCACCAAACAGAAATGTATTTAATAGAAACCAGCTTTACATATCAAAGTGTAACGTCAGACATACATCCATATAAGTCCATCCTTTGTCTGAATGGAACCGAAGGCACTTCAAAAGAAGCCCTTGCAAATCCGGGTATTCACAATCCCGATCGGACTCCCCATCACATATGGAGATCTCTATACCGAGCAACTCAGTGCAGAGTCATTCCACAGGTAATCCTTTTGTTCACGAAAATACCCGATCTTCACCACCGTCTTCAAATGCTATCAATTTCGTCGTATCATTAATTCAGAATGGGTTTTATGACATAAAGACCTGTCCTGGCTAAACCGAATATTGAGCACTTGTTTCAAAAACATATGGTTATATTAGGGTCTTGGTTAAGTCACAACTTTCAATACTTGTTTCCAAAAACCTTTCTTTTGAATAGTTTAAACAAATTTACACTTTAATCTTTTAAACAAAAGATTCACCCTTTAAGATCCTTTAATTGAAACAATGTTCACCAAATCTTTAACAAAGATTTATTCATAGTTTTCAAAACTATTTTCAATTTGATTCACCCATAACTTGAAACCCTTTCAACTAAACTGAAAATTCTTTTGTTATATGAAAGTTATTATCATTTGAAAACAAATGCTTTTCATTTTGGGAAAATCCGATTAAATTTACTCATGTTATAGCCTTTTAAAGTAAAATCAGAAAATCAGCGAACTGCCGTATACTCGGATAGTTCCATTTGAATTAAATTCAAACTCCCAAAATAATTTATTTAAAATAGTTTCAAATCCATATATATATATATATATATATATATATATATTGTATAACTTGCATAATGCTTTCAAACCATAATTTACAAAATAATTTCAAAAATTAAACAAGACATATTATATTCAAACTAAATTTCAATTTCAAAACTTCCTTTTTAAAAGCTTTCCATATTCAACCCAATTCCATTTCCAAGACCATTTGGATTCAAAATTCATCTTTTAACTTTTCACGTGAAATCCATATTTGTGAGTGTGTGGTGTAGTCCAGGAGTTTTACATACAACAATAACATATCACAACCATCATCAATTTAAGCACAACAATATCGATAAGCGGTATAACCATATAACGCGTATCTTCATTCATAGATAAACAAGTAATATCATCATAGATAAATAAATCACAGTTCACACAATTCATATCATAGAATATCACACATCAGGGATATCAAACAATTCAAAGCATTCAATAGAATCCAATCATCCATAAGAAAGATAAATTAATCGCTCGATTGTAATTAATTTAAACTAGATTAATTGCTTATGAATAAATTACTAATCCTGGTTGATTAACATTAATTAATTACAAACCATTTTAATTAATTATCCTCTAATCATTTATTAATTGACCTTTAATAATAAATTAAATAACTTTTAATCATTAGTTAATCAATCTTAATTAATAAATCAATCAACCTTTAATTAATTACATAAACAAATTAACCTCTAATTAATCACATTAATCAGTTAATCACATTAATTAATTACCCTATAATTAGTCACTTTAACTAATGAGTAATTAACCCTTAATTACTTAATTAACCTTTAATTACTTACATTAAGTAATTATTTTTTAATAAATCACATTTAGTAACTATCTATCAATCAGTTACCTTAATTAACGATATTAAGTAATTATTCTTTAATTACTTTCATTAAGTAATTATCATTTAAATCAACATCTAATTATTAATTAACCTTTAATTATTTAACCCTTAATCATTAATTAATTAATCCTTCAATCAATTATTTACCCCTTAATTAATAATTATCTAACCTTTAGTCAATAATTAATTAGTCTTTAATTAATTTCATTAAGTAATTACCCTTTAATTACTTATATTAATTAATCAACCTTTAATTACATAAAGGTAATTAACCTTTAAGTAATCACATTAAGTAATTAACCTTAAATTAATTTACATAAATCAACCTTAAATTAATCACATTAATTAATCAGCTTCTAATTAATTAATTGACATTGAAAATATTATTAATATACCTTTGAAAACAATTATCATTAACATATAATTTATCTTAAAACCTTTAAGTTAATTTAAAATCAAAACAATTTTTAAGGCAAACCTTTTATCTTTAAAATCTCATTTAAATAACCTTGAAAATTAAATTTATTTTTAACATATGAATTAACTTAAAATTCTTAAGTTAACTAAAACCATCATCTTTTAACTACTTAAATATAACATTTAAATTAAATTTAAATAAACTTAAGAATTCATTTTAAAAATAAAGAATTAAAACACTTTAACTTAATTTATTTAAAAATTATTATTTTAAAACTTTACTAATTAACCAAAACTAGTATAAACATTTATTATCAATTAAGAAAGTGTTTTAAACTTGATTAAATTTAAAATTTGAAAAACTTGTTTTTATTTAAAAAAAAAACTGTTTTTAATGCAAACACGAGACGACTTCGGGTTTCAACCCGAGTCATTTGCCAATTTGCCCGAGCCTTGCACCGAGTCATCCTTCTTTATTTTTTTCCTTTTAACTTTATTAATTTTAAAGTTTTAAATTGTTATAAAACACACACGAGCTACTCGAACAAACTCTTGAGCCACAACTTCTTTTTCCCGGGCACGATTTCGAGTTTACATCTTCTTCTCCTCCTACAAACCAAATCTGACACACAGATGCACACGTGCACGTGCACCACCATCTTGATCACCTTCGGCTACTGTCGCGACCTTCAGCATGTCATCGACAACCCCTACAAATGCTACGGGCACCCTGAAATGACGACGATTTCAAAATCTAGCAACTCGACTACGCACTGGAACCAATTTGATCACCCACAGACGCCTCGTTCTATCGCCTCAGGCTACTAGAGGCCTCGAAATTCTGGTCAGAGCTCCACCTACATCTTACGTTTCGATTGCCAACGGTGCAACCAACTCTGACTTGTTGACAATGCAACAGCAATCAGATAACCGACCACGACTGAAACATGGGTTTAAACCCTAAATCGACCACGTTCATCATCCACGATGATCAGGAATTTCACCAAGCATTTTTCTCAAACTCCCCGACATCCCAACAAACTTCAGGCATGACCGCGACAACCGATACTTCGTCGACGACTAGAAATTTCCAAAAGTCCCAAATCCATTCAACTCTCAAGTTCTCATGATTTACTAAACTAAAAATCATGAATTTTATTTTAAAAATCTTGGTTTTCGATGTCGAACCTAGTCATGTAGGTGAATCAAGAGGATATAACACTTGAATTTTTACATTATTTTGAATTTTACTGTAAATTTTATTCCCGGTCCAAATTTTCTTCAAATTTAACTTGAAAATATTTTTAGAATTTAGATCTTGATTTTATAAACACATTTCATTTAGATCTTAAAAGCTAAAATGAATTGAAGGAAGAGAATTTAATTTTTTTGAACAGGTTTAATTTTTGTAAAACCTGGAAACGGAGATGTATGGCTGTACAACAGACATGTACAAACATATCTACACACACACACACACACATATATATTTACACAAATTTTATACATGCAAGCAAATTTACAACTTTACTTCAAGCATGATCACAATCAACAAGTTAAAACCCAGTTTTCAAAAGGGTTTGCTCACCTAATTTGGAAATAGAAAGCCTAGAACTGTTGTTTTTGAACTCTGGTATTTGAAACTTGATGCTGAGTTGATCTGATACTTTGATTTTATTCAAGTTGAATCTGATTTGAATTTTCTAACTTTAAGGTTGTAATCGTTTTAATCAGGTTGAAGTTTGTAGCTTAATTTGATTCTCTTTATTTTTTTCTTTTCCTTTGATATGTTTTATTTTTCTTTCTAGGTTTTGATCTTGAATCAATTTGGACTGAAGTTGTTTGCTTGAAGTTTTATTTTCTTTTTGAACGATGATGAAGTTTTAAACTGATAAATGAAATAACTAGGTTTTCTTTAATAATATGTTATTGCATTTAAATTTTAAGAGAAAATCAAATTGCCACTTGTAATCTAATGTTTACACTTGTTAATACATGTCTCTATTTCATTTACACTTATTAAAACAACTATTTTTTATGTTTAAACCCTTGTTTAATAAATTATAACATATATACAAACTATAATTTTAAAAGAAAGAAGATTAACCTTTTTATTAATCTCATTTTAAACTTATTTCATTATACTTGTATAACTTTTAAAAGAAAGAATCATTAGACCTTGTATTAATCTTATTTAAAAATTAAACTCAAGTTGTTATACTTATTTTAATAACTATAGAAAAAGACTAGTGTTAAAAATGTTCAATTAATCTTTAAATTAGTTCTTTTGTAGAAAATTATTGTATTGAATTCAAAATATAACTTCCAAAATATAGACATACATATATATTATAATTCCAAAACAAATTTTTATTAGTTTCAAATTATAGAGTTTTCAAATTCAAATTATTTCTCAAAAATATTTATTTTTTAATTTCAATTCCAAAATTCTATTTACCATCAATTTATATACATATATATAAATTACGAATCTTATTTGATTTGGAAAATTTAAATCAATTCACCAAGTAATCTCAAAATTTTGAATTGATTACTAAATTTACTTTGACTCAAAAATGGGATCATTACAGATTCCCCCTTAAGAAAATTTCGTCCCCGAAATTTGCCAGACAGGGAGACGACAAAGAACAGATGAATACATAGAAAGAATAGAGGAATGGACTAGCAATCAAATTATTATCTATTATATGTTTGGCTTACCAAATCGGAAAAAAAATACAAGAACAAATTCATTCGACACTTCATGAATATTCGGGTCATCGAATCTACGAAATATGCAGGGGCATTGGTTAGTTCGAAGCGATAACTAACCATTCGTAGAATGTATCGAGACCCCAAAGAATAGATAAATGGATACAATCCAATTTGGCTTCATATTTTGTTAATCAATTATTTCAAACAGAATTCCAAACTCATTAAAGTTAAAAACGAAAAGTTAAGGGAAAACTAATGAAGAGAATACAAAATAGGGACCTTTTTATAACGTAACAAAGATTCAGAGAGTCACCACCACACCAAAGATTCTTCTTTTAGCTGCTAGGAAGCAATCAGAAGATTGAAATTGGATGATGATCAAAAGAGATTAAGGGAAAAATTGTTTCCTTATTGTCACAGGGTATCGACCATGTGAAGTGGTACTCTACCTGTCCCCTATCTCGTCCTCTTCTTGCACTCATACTCGCTATCAGTGAATAGTAAGAGAATTGACTGAGGTGTATGGACATATATCTTAGGGATACTCATTCTAGGGTATTTATAACGCTATCTCTAATGAGCCACCTAATGTATTATACTCCTGAGCTAAAGTTCTTACTCAACCTTCAGCTCTGATACCAATTGTAATGACCCTGACTCGACCTTCGAAAATCGACACCCAAGTACATCACCCGTATTCGAATGCCGCATATTCAAACGTTGAGTCTGGTTCGTCGAAGCTTATAACAACATTAGGTGACAACAACACAGTGGAAAGAGAAGAATAATTTTATTGATACACAACATTTGATACAACAATGATACAAATGAAATGATCAACATTATCAGAGATACACAATAGCGGAAGACACAACAGAAAACACCAGAAATGACAGCGGAAAGCAACATCTTCGACGCCAAAGCTCCAAGCCAAAAGCTCAAACCACCATCATGCTGAAGTGAAGCAAATCCGATCCCAATGAAATCGCAAAAATAAAGACTGAAGGCTATCAAATCTACATCTACCAGCTGACTATCTAAAAACCTGACTCTAGGATGCCCATGTGGAAACTTGTGGGCACCCAGAGTTTAGAAAGGGAACAATAAACTCCAGGTTAGTTATGGGACTGGTGTGAGCAAACAAAAACAGTTTATTTGAATTCAACAAACAAAACGAAATAAAAAGAAGTTCGCTGTGCTTTTTGAAAAATGAAACTACCATTAGGCCTTCCGGCACACACACAGTGCAATCCACACTTGGGGGAGACTTCTCCTTATGATAGTCAAACAGGCTTGATACGCAAAATTCCGTTTGATATTATTATTAGTGCATAGTGCAGAAAACATTTCGAAAGTATAATATTAATCTTAGCCAACATAGGTACCATTATATTATGCCTGCTATAGATACCAATTAAGAATGGCAGGTTATACAACTGAAATCGTAAAGGGCTTGTATTGGGTGATTGGATTTCCAACAAATGGTCAAGCTAGGCTAAGGAACTTCCTACACCGAATGGGTACGCCTCTGGAGGGACTCCTCGGGAACCTAACCGACTCTCTACCAACGCAAGGTCGGTTACCTCTGTAACTAGGTAACTACTGAGACGAGTATGCCATCCCCGGTCGTCACCGACCTTTATTCGAGGCCTCGACACCAACAAATTCCAACAACCACATAAGTTAAATATCTGGGCTCCATACCATGATATCACTTTTTATCTAGAAGGAAATGCACATACCTAAAAGGCGCAACCCTCATAACCTTGACGCATTCTTTGAGAGAATGGTGTTAAGCTAAGAGAATAAATTCTCTGCCACCTAACAGAAATATATTTGATAGAAACCAGCTTTACATCTCAAAATGTAATGTTGTGATGACCCGGGTTTTTGCGTTCGAAAATCAACATCCATACTTCACTCATATTCGAATGCCGCAGATTCAAACGTCGAATCCGATTCGTCGGAGCTTATAACACATTAAGTGCAACAACACAGCAGAAGAAAATGAATATATCATTGATATACAACAGTGAATTACAAAAATGATACAACAAGAATTAATCAATAATATCAGAGATATAAGGTACAGTGGAAAGGAACAACTTCAAAAGAGGAACACCAACATATGCCTTCAAAAGAGAGAGACAGCTTGAGAATCCAAATTACAACTCCATCTCCAATGCTCCAAAACTCCAAATCAAAAGCTCGGGCACAATCAAGTTAGACTTAAGCAAGGTCAGTCATCCAAAGTCTGAAGAAGATTTCCAAAGACTAAAGGCTACCGAATCTACTCCTACTATTTGATTATCTGAAAAACCTAACTCTAGACTGCCCGTGTGGAAAATTATAAACACCCAGAGTTTAGAAGGGGAACAATAAACTCCGGGTTAGTCATGGGACTGTATGAGCAAACAAAAATAGTTTTAAACAAAAACAAACAACAGAAGAATTTAAAATTGAAATCCGCAATGCTTTTTGGAAAATGAAACTACCATAAGGCCTCTAGGCACACACACAATGCAATCCCAAACTTGGGAGAGATTTCTCCTTACGATAGTCAAACATGCTTGATACGTGAAATCCATTTGATATTATTATTAGTGCGTAGTAGAAAACATTTGCAAGTATAATATTAATCTT
This sequence comes from Allium cepa, assembly GCA_030765085.1. NCBI lineage: Eukaryota > Viridiplantae > Streptophyta > Magnoliopsida > Asparagales > Amaryllidaceae > Allium > Allium cepa. Next base: position 156,427,214 of record CM060932.1, read on the forward strand.
AGCCAGCATACGTAAGTACCATTATAGTATGCCTACTATAGCTACCATATTAGATGTCAGGTTCTACAACTAAAAACGTACAAGGTGCGTATTGGAGATTGGATTTCCAACAAATAGTCAGGCTAAGGAACTTCCTATTGCCACAGGGGTACGCCTCCGAAGGGATGCCCCCAAGAACCTATCCGGCTCTCTGCCAACACAAGGCCGGTTTACCCCTGTCCGGAAGTAACACCTACAAGTATGCCATCCTTGGTCGTTTGCAACCTTTATCCGAGAGCTCTCAACCACAAAGCAACCACAAAGTAATAAATTTGCAGTGTCCACATGAGTTAAGTATCTAGGCTCCATACCATGATACCACCCTTTTCCAGAAGAAATGGACATACCCTAGGGGCAGGACCCCTAATAATCTTGCTGCATCTTTCCTGTTTTGACCATTTTCGGGATGTGAGGTCTTGATGCAGTCTCTACCACAAAGATACACTTTTCACAAAGCCATGCTTCGATCAACAAACGATCAGCAGCACTTCGTATGTCACATTACCAAATTGGGAATGTATCATTATTAACCATCAACTACATAACCTCTAAGCTCGTACGTCTCAGAGAAGGGTGTTCAGCTAAGAGAATAAATTCTCCGCCACCAAACAGAAATGTATTTGATAGAAACCAGCTTTACATCTCAAAGTATAATGTCAGACACACATCCATACAAGTCTGTTCCAGGTTCAAACAGAACCGAAGGCACTTCACAAAGAAGCCCTTGCAAATCCGAATAACTCCTAATCACGTCCGGACTCCCCATCACAAAGGGTGATCAACCAGGGATCAGCCGGTGCAGATACATTCGATGAGTTATCCTTTCGCTTCGAAAATATCTGATCTTCACCACTGGTCTTTAAATGCTATCCATGTCGTCGTATCGTTATTCGAAAGGGGTTATATGACACAAGGTCCTCTCCTGGCTAAACCGAATAATGAGCGCAATATTTTAAAAACACATGGATATTGGGATCTAAGTTAAGTCACAACTTATTACCCAAAAAATTTCTTTCAAATGGTTTAAACAAATTACCATTTTCAAATCTTTAAACAAAAGGATTCACTTCACAAAGTTCGCCAATCTTCCACAAAGATTCATTCACGGCTTTCTAAAACATTCCATTTCAATCCCAAATCTTTTATACAAAAGATACCCTTTAAGGTCCTTTTCAATTTCAAAAAAAAGTTCAATAATTTTCCACAAAAATTCAACTATGGCTTTCAAAACAATTCACAATTCAAATCTTTTATACCAAAGATACACCTTTATGATCCTCTTTAATTTCAAAACAAGGTTCAACCATCTTTCGCAAAGATTCATTCATAGCTTAAAACATTTCAATTCCATTTTCAAACTTGGAATCTTTCAACACAAATTGGAAATCCTTTCTTTATACGAAAGCTATTATTATTTGAAAACAAATAGTTTTCGTTTTGGAAAAATCCGATTACATTTGCACAAGTTAAAGTCTTTCAAACTTGGATTAAATTTAAATTTCCAAAATAATACTTTTAAAATGGTTTAAAACCTATATAAACACATTTATAACTTGTATAATCCTTTTAAACCAAAATTCCCAAACATAGAATTTAATTAAATCTTGAATTCAAACTTAATTTCAAAATTTTATCAAGTTATTCAAAATAATTTTTATCTTCGAAACTCCTTTTTAAAAGCCTTTCATATTTAACCCAATTCCATTCTCAAAACCATTTGGATTTAAACTACAACCTTTAAACAAAATAATATTTAGATTTCAAAATATCTGTGACTTAACCGATTTCCTCGTGCGTTCCATATTTGTGTGTGTATGGTGTAGTCTAGGGGTTTTACACAATAGTGCAACATCATCAATCATCACAATCCAAACCCAGCAATATCGATAAGTGGTATAATCCTATAACGTTTATTTTCATTCACAGATTCATGGATAAATAATGTAAATTTATCACAGATAAATAAATTACATTCATCACAAACCACACCAAAACAATCCATAGCACAAAGCATAACATATCAGGGATATCAAATAATTCAAAGTATTCCATACCATCCGAATATCCATAAGTAAGATCAACTAACATCTGATTAATTTTAAATCAGATTAATCACTTATAAATAAATTATTAATCCTGGTTAATTAATTACAAACCATCTTAATTAATTAACCTTTAATCATTTATTAATTAACCATTAATAATAAATTAATTAACCTTTAATCGTTTATTAATTAACCATTAATAATAAATTAATTAACCTTTAATAATTAATTAACCAATCTTTAATCATTAAATGATTATCATTTAATTAATTTATTATCCTTTAATTAATTATCTTTAATTAATTAATTATTCCTCAATTAATTATCATTCCTTAATCGGCTTCATTAATTAACCTTTAATTAATTAATCATCCTTAATTAATCATACTAATTAATTAGCCATTAATTAATTACCTGTGACGCCCCACCTCTATGCTCACAATAACAAAGGTTATTATAAGGAATAACGTCTGCTATTGCAAAGAATAAGGCTTGTTAGAAGCGACCATCCGTAAGTTATGCCTTAGACGAGTATTGATTACATCGATAGGAGTTGTGAAATTCACTCCCAAAGATATACGTTCAATCCGAATCTAAAACGAAACTGCGGTGGCTAAAGAAAAATCCGGAACAACTCAAAATAACAGCAATAATGATAACATAATCATATCAAAACAGAAATATCAGATACATAGCGGAAGATAAGTCTGGAATACATGCTACAACAATAGATAGTTCACATGAACCAAATGTACATATACATATACATCAACATACATAATACGAGAAGCAATAAACCAAAAGTACTCCTCGGAGACTAGACAAAAGATTGTGTGAATCCTAAAAGTTGAAGCTGCTACAGAATGTAAGATAGAGATCACCCTGAAATTACTCGGTCTGACCCGAGTATTATTTAAAAGAAAATAATAAACGGATCAGTCTAATTTATTCTCAGAAATAAGTGAATAATAATTAACACTTAAATAATTAATTATATTCTTGAATGAGACTATGCAGCATAAATAATCAGCATAGTTTAAAAGAAGAAATCTCAAATTAAACTCCATCAAAATCAGTTTTCAAATTCACCATTGAATTTAAAACAACAATACGCAAATTTATAATCTCAAATGAGATTATATACAAACTCAACTTCCAAATTCATAACTGAATTAAAAGCAGCAATTTACAAAGCCTAGAAATCAAAATAGATAACTAGAAAATCATCAGTCGCAAAATCTAGAAATTAAAATAAGATAACTAGAAAAATCAGCATAAAAGTGGATCGATCCCAACAGATGGCAATTTTTAGCTATGCCGCACGTGCACCTCAGATGGCCGAACCCTACCAAGTACTATAAATTTTTGACGCCCATCAGATGACCCGAAGGTCCGTAGAGTGACCCGAAGGTCTAGTACTGGTAATTGACCCGAAGGTCCATCAGATGACCCGAAGGTCCAACAAATGACCCGAAGGTCCAACAGAGTGGCTCGAAAGCCCAATAAAATCTTCAAAATCATCAAACAGCAGATGTTTCAATTAAAGAGTCTGGAATTAACCGAAATAGTAAAAGTATGGTTCCATACTCCATACTTTTGCTGAATCGTTTAAATCGCTTCATCGTTTCCTTGAAAGTGCAAAATTATGTATTTTAAATAAATAACATTTTATGTTCTCAAACGGACAAGTCTGGAATTAAGCGAATCAGTAAAAGTGAGGGTTCATAGTCCCCAATTTTGCTGAAACGTTTAAATCGCTTCCTCATTCTTTTGAAAGCGTAAACTGTAAAAAAATAATTTGGAAACAAATTTTATTTTAAAACGATTTTTAAAACACGTGATTAAAACAGCAACATTTGTAGCAATTTCGACAAGGAAATTGCGCTTCACAAAACACCGTAAAAACGGATATCAAATCAGCGTTGCGGGATAACCGCTTGAAAATTCACTTTAAATTTGATGCTTACTGAAGTCAAAACAACAGTAATTTTTATTCGTCAAAAATATCATCAAAACAACACGCTTCAAAAATATAATACCGGTATGAAAATTTCCGTTATAAAAATAACGGCGCAAGTTACGTTTTAAAACATAACACCGGTTCACCGCAAATTAAACGCTGGTATTTAAACATTTTCGTTCAATTCAACATTGGTCTACACTGCGATATGTTCATTAAAACATGGCACTGCCTGGCGTTATACTTCCTCTTGTATGCAAAATGAAGTAAATAAAAAAAATGAACTTGTGCTACACATATTGTCATGGAAACATAAAGTAGATGGTAACCACAACCTATGCACGCATGGCCACTGTAGTGGGAATAGAAAGTGACCAAAACTTGAGTAAGTTTCATGCATCACATATAAAAGGTGATGGCCTGTTATACACGAAAAATGATTTACAAAAATGAATGACCTGTTCAGTTTTACATCAGCAAACTTTAAGGCAACAGGCAACACACCTTATACAAAATATATCTGGACTTGGTTCCAAATAAAATATGACATGTACACGTTTAAATTTGTTTAATACTCACTTTTACATGCACCCGACTCTAAGGCAACAGGCAATGCATCCTTTTGCATACTAAATATATATTTGGACTTGGACAATGCATGCATACACAAAACAACTTGGATAATGCATTTTTACCCCTGTACACGTTTTTGATGAAGAAAACAATTATGGAGAAAGGTGGCCAGGCTAGTTTGATGCACGCAAATGAAGAAGCACAAACAAAATATAGGTAGGCACAACTGTAGTTTGCTTTCTATACAATATCACACGCACGCACGAATGAAGAAAATAAGAGTGCCTGGACTTAAAAATCAGGACACTATTTTAACGCAATTGCACACTCACACCGACACCAAAATACACACTTAAACTTTAAATACACGCGCACGAAACAATTGAAAACGAATGTTAAATAAAGCTATCTGGTCCATTTATATTTCACACACAACACATTGAGAAAAATCAAAGTATGTGATGCAAAAACATGTTGATACAGAAAACAGTTAACAGGGCTTACATTGTTCTGTGCCTCACTTTATCTTTATAACGCACGACAACAATGAAAGATTTGGACCACATTTTTCTTTTTATATGCTATAACATATATAAATTTTTTCTTCGTGTGACACAATATGTACATGCATGCATCAATTTGGACAAGGCCAGAGAAAATGACAAAAAGGTAGATATCTGGGTACATGCAAGCATAAATGTCTGAACTTGAAACTTAGTGCAATGCACTATTTTACGCAAGCAAGTATAACCGAAGCACTCAATAAATTAGAAAAGTGAGTTTTGAACTCACCTTAACTCGTTTCAAAAGAAATTAGCACCAAAGATTCAAGGAGAGCAGAACGACCGCCATTAATGTGTATTCACCAAGCTACTTCAAAATGAAAACGAATGAAAGATGAAGTGTTTTGTGGAATGCAGCTTACTTTTCCCTTTTTTTTCGAAGTGCGTATATGCCAAAATGAAGTAAGCTGGCAAAATATGGTACAAGGCATTTAATGTAAAACATGCCTCAAAGAAAATAGTACTAGCTGCAACACTAGATATGCAACAGAGAAAAGAAAAAGTGTTTAACTATTTGATTAAAGAACCGAGGTGACAGTATTTTCAATATACATACACACTTGGTTCACTCCTGATTGTCAGCAATGCAAACGTTAACATTTGCTTATGAAAAATGTGAACACTTCTTACAAATTGAATTAGATGGTAGCAACGTGAATATGCTTTTACACAAGGCCAATGTATGTAAAGAACTTGTTTTGCCAAAATGTGACAGGACGTTCCAACAGGCTACTGCAATTTTGGTTACTGACTCCCTACCTTATAAAAAATGCGTCCCCGCAATTTTCATACTAGAAGCAGTCAATAACGTAAATAATTCATCTTAAAAAAGATTCAAAATAGAAAAGATGGATAAGAATGCTCACCCCCAATCGAAGAGGAGAGAAAACCGTGATAAGAACGCTTGATGAATTCACTGGTTTCCCAAGTGCAATCCTTGGGAAATACGTTCCGTAATAGGAAACGGTTCAATATAATGAGGAGCCAATTTCCCGGAGCTACTAATACGCACCACACCCTTCATCGGGAAAACACGAATGAATACAAGATTGCCAACAGAAAATTCCAAAGGCTTTCTACGACGATCGACATAAGATTTCTGCCTATTCTAAGCCTCCTTCATTCTCTGTCGGATAATATCAATCTTCTTCGAAGGATCACGAATATAATCGGGGCTGAGAACTAACTTTTCCCCCGATTCCAACCAGCAAGATGGTGATCGACACGGCCTTCCGTAACGAGCTTCGAAAGGAGCCTTACCGATACTGAATTGAAAACTGCTGTTATAAGAGAATGTTGGATCATAAGTTTTGATTGCTGACAAAAATTCACGAATCTACGACTACGACATCATCCTGACTCAACGACTCAAAGTATGGTTCATATAGTTATATATTTTAACAAGAGTCATCAAATATGTATATAGAGTCTAGTAAGTGCTTTGTTAAAATCTTTCCTCAAGAATCATCATGCACATTCAAATAAACTTGCATGCATATTTTAATCAAAATCAAGTTTTCAAAAAATGCATGGAGCGGGGCTCGAACCCGGGTCACTAGTTTGGAAGGCATGTACTCTAACCAAATGAGCTACTGCTGTTTTTGTTTAACAACAGAGTTCAGTCGACTGAACAGGAACAGTCAGTCGACTGAAACTGGAACAAATTTATACACATGCACAGTTTCAGTCGACTGAATTTCCTACACAGTCGACTGAATTTTTTCCTGAAAAGTTTTCTTCTTATTTTCAGTCGACTGAATTTCCTGCACAGTCGACTGAATTTTTTCCTGAAAATTTTTCTTCATATTTTCAGTCGACTAAAATTCCTACACAGTCGATTGAATTTGAACCTGCGAATTTTGCATGAAAGGACACCTTCTTCTTCCCAAGAGTTGCGACCATTCTTCAATAGAAATGGAAGCTTCTCTTATCTACAACCCTTGGCAATACATGCATCCATTCTACAAGTATATATACATGATTCTAACATCATTTAATTAACCGAATTCTCTTGTTTTAATCTAACTATTCTCTTGTTCATATTTTCTAGATATTCTCAAAGCAATCACCAACCTATTGCTTGAATCACTGTTTTTGTTTATAACATTCTTTTGATTCATTGCAATTCACATTTCCTAAATCTTCACAAACACATTGCATATTCTCGAGGATAAGATTATAGGAATATTGTACTACATTAGACTCATTAGTGTTGACAAGAACACAACAGTCGAATATTGTATTTTAGTAATTGAGTTGAAGTCCTCTTCGGTAGTTGAGGCAAGAAATCCTGTTCGGTTGTTCAGGTAAGTTGTAAACCTATTCCTCCGGGTGAAGTGAGGGTGTTAGTTAGTGAAATTCCTAAGTGAAGCTTAGGGACTGGACGTAGGACGAGAGGTCCGAACCAGTATAAAATCCTGGTGTCTCCTTGCATTTACCTACTTTATATACCTAGACTATTTCATTATTCCATATTACACGATCCTACCGCATAGCCCCATCTTTCAATTGGTATCAGAGCCTGGTATTCTAGAGATCGTAACAACATCCTAGAATAAATGGCTACAAAGAGATCTAGTCAAGGAAATAAGAAGAGGAAGAGCAGTAAAGAAAAATCAAAGGAGCAAACAAACAAATGCTTCATGGCAAAAGATAATGAAGTTAGTGATCTAACTTTTGATGATATGATAGAAATAAATTCAGAACTTCTAGACACTTTAAAAAATCTCAAAAGAAAATATAAGGAAGCTCTAGAAAATCAGAAGAAAGCAGAATTCGAAAGAGATATGCTTAAAGACGAGAAGAAAATATTAGAAGAAGAACTTGAGAAAATTCAAGATTCACTCTTTGACAATTCTCAACTCGCTCTTTTAAGTCAAGAAATAGAAGCTCAAAAAGAAAAGAATAATGCTCTAGCTTCTGAGAATCATGAGTTAAAAACAAAAATTAAAATTGTTGAGATAGATAACACTAGTCTCAAAACTAAGCTTGATGACAGTACTAAAAATATTTCCAATTTTAATAAAGGGAGAGAAAATTTATCCAGGATTATTGAAAACACTCAACCTGCTTCAAATAAGAAGGGATTAGGTTATGTTAAGAATTCAAAAGCTCACAATGATAAAAGTGGTTTAGGATATAATAAAACTGATCATAGAAATAGCACTAGATATGCTTTCATGTATAGTAAAAATGATAGTGCTAGTACTAAATTTCGAGTAAAGCCTAAATCCAATTTTTATAGAAATTCAAATACTACTATGACCTATAATGTTGATAATTTCTTTAGAAGTACAAAATCATTAACAGGAAATATGAATAAAAATTATCTAAGTATATGGGTTCCTGTTAATTGGGAAAATAGAGAAAAATACATTAATGATTATTTTGATATGGTAATTAATAATGAAAATTATATTTATAAAGGTTCAACCACACCCAAATGGGTATGGTTTCCTAAAAATTAGAAAATTATAAGAACCTTGGGTATCGCATGCTTTAAATGTTAATTTTTTTTCTGATACCTTACATTATAAGTGGTAGTTATTTTGTTTTATATTGCTCTATGTTAACACTTATGTAAAATATATTTTATATCATCATATAAACTCTCCTTTTTGTCGATGACAAAGGGGGAGAAAGATATTGCTCTCTAACACAATTTGCAGGAATAAACCATGCAAGCACAGATTAAGGGGGAAAAAGATTAAATAGGAATATATAGTATAGATTCAGGGGGAGAAATCGATAGCAAAATTACATGAAGATATTCAGTGAGAGAGATATGATAAACGAAGCTTGTCAAAGATTCGTTCATAGAAAATGGAGTTGTCATCATCAAAAAGGGGGAGAATGTTGGATCATAGGTTTTGATTGCTGACAAAAATTCACGAATCTACGACTGCGACATCATCCTGACTCAACGACTCAAAGTATGGTTCATATAGTTATATATTTTAACAAAAGTCATCAAATATGTATATAGAGTCTAGTAAGTGCTTTGTTAAAATCTTTCCTCAAGAATCATCATTCATATTCAAATAAACTTGCATGCATATTTTAATCAAAATCAAGTTTTCAAAAAATGCATGGAGCGGGGCTCGAACCCGGGTCACTAGTTTGGAAGGCATTTACTCTAACCAAATGAGCTACTGCTGTTTTTGTTTAACAATGGAGTTCAGTCGACTGAACAGGAACAGTCAGTCGACTGAAACTGGAACAAATTTATACACATGCACAGTTTCAGTCGACTGAATTTCCTGCACAGTCGACTGAATTTTTTCCTGAAAAGTTTTCTTCATATTTTCAGTCGACCGAATTTCCTGCACAGTCGACTGAATTTTTTCCTGAAAATTTTTCTTCATATTTTCAGTCGACTAAAATTCCTGCACAGTCGACTGAATTTGAACCTGCGAATTTTGCATGAAAGGACACCTTCTTCTTCCCAAGAGTTGCGACCATTCTTCAATAGAAATGGAAGCTTCTCTTATCTACAACCCTTGGCAATACATGCATCCATTCTACAAGTATATATACATGATTCTAACATCACTTAATTAACCGAATTCTCTTGTTTTAATCTAACTATTCTCTTGTTCATATTTTCTAGATATTCTCAAAGCAATCACCAACCTATTGCTTGAATCACTGTTTTTGTTTATAACATTCTTTTGATTCATAGCAATTCACATTTCCTAAATCTTCACAAACACATTGCATATTCTCGAGGATAAGATTATAGGAATATTGTACTACATTAGACTCATTAGTGTTGACAAGAACACAACAGTCGAATATTGTATTTTAGTAATTGAGTTGAAGTCCTCTTCGGTAGTTGAGGCAAGAAATCCTGTTCGGTTGTTCGGGTAAGTTGTAAACCTATTCCTCCGGGTGAAGTGAGGGTGTTAGTTAGTGAAATTCCTAAGTGAAGCTTAGGGACTGGACGTAGGACGAGAGGTCCGAACCAGTATAAAATCCTGGTGTCTCCTTGCATTTACCTACTTTATATACCTAGACTATTTCATTATTCCATATTACACGATCCTACCGCATAACCCCATCTTTCAGAGAATTCAACAAGAGGTAAGTGGTCCTCCCAACTACCACCAAAATTAAGAATGCAAGCTCGAAGGAGATCCTCTAAAACTTGATTCACCCTTACCAGGGGTATACAGAATATCAAAATCATATGAAGCAAGAAATTCGAGCCAATGCTGTTGTCTCAAATTAAGCTCTTCCTGAGTGAATAGATGCTTCATAGATTTATGATTGCAGTGGAGAACACCACTCCTTTCCCAAAATAATGATGTCATACACTAAAAGCGGAACAATAGTCATGAGCACTAGATCACGAGTAGCATATCTAGTCTCGATCGACTTTAATTGTAAAGAAGCATAGGCAACTACTCCATCTTTTTGTACGAGAACTGAAAATGTGCGGTAGTGTACGTACTAATATAGTACACACGGATCATGTAATATGGAATATAATATAAATGCGGAAATAGATGATAATAGCACAGTAAATAAAAATAGAAAAATCACACCAGAGATTTTTATACTGGTTCGGAGCACCGTCCTACGTCCAGTCCCAGACTTCTATCTGGATTTTCACTATTAACTACCTCGCTTCACCCGGAGGAACAGGTTTACAACACCCGAGCAAACGAACGGGATTTCACGCCTCTACTACACTGAGGACTTCAACACTTGCCTCTTACAACACCGAGGACTTCAACACTTGCCTCTTACAACACCGAGGACTTCAACAACGATGAATATAATTGTTTGTTGACGGTATGTGTTCTTGCTAACACAGTTTTGTCACTTGTAGTACAAACTTCCTATAATCTTATCCTCAAAATATGTGAATGATGTTTTGTGAAGATTAAGGGAAGTATATTACTTATTGAATCAAAAGATATGAAATAATTTCAATGATTCAATAAGCAATTAAAATAATTGAGAGCTTTTAGAATGCAGGAGTATTTAGCAAGTAAGATCAGAAATTAGAGTAAAAAAAAATATGTTTTCATGTGTCTGAATCAATGATTTAGATGAGTTTATATAGAGAAAAATGGTTGTAACTCTTTGTGAACAGTAGCCATTAATAGATATGACCATTGATGAAAGGTAAGAGATGCAACCATTGGAGAAAGAAGTGTCTTTTGGAAAAGGTTGCTCTCTGTTTAAAAATGGTTGACAGGTCAAAAAATGGCCAGTAGACAGGATTTCAAATATATAGTCGTTATGTGCATGTGTGCACGTTCATTGTGCATTTTACACAGAAACAGTCGACCGCCTGTATTAATACCGGTCGACCGGTTACTGTTAAATTGCACAATGAATGTGCAATGCTATTCAAGTATATATATTGATTATATTGAGGTGCATGATTATTTGAGGATAGATTTTAACAAGTTTATCACTATTACAATATCAAATAATCAACCTATAATCTAGAGTACCATATGTAGCTCTTTTGTGACTCTTTATAGCCTTGATGTCTTTGTTTTGTCGATCGCCTTTATTTCTTTGTCAGAAATCAAAAACTTCATAGAACCTGTGACTCAACATTCTCCCCCTTTTGATTGATGACAACATATGTCTGAAGTTCTGAATCTCCCCCTGAATATGTGATCTCCCCCTGAGATTTTGTTTGTATTCTTTATATATATATATATATATATATATTCCTGCAAATAGTTGTTAGCACTTTCTCCCCCTTTGTCATCGACAAAAAGGAATAATAGATAATGGAATAATATAGGAGTATATCAACCAGAATATTCATGCATAGCAAAAAAATATAACATATCCAAACATACCAGAGTATCGTACACACCATAATATCATATGAATAAAAGTAACGACACTATTTAGTACAAGTGTCGAAAGATGTTTTTAAATTACTAATCCAAAATATAGAGATAGAAAACAGAATCTAGGATGAGTCAGATGCTATCTCCTCTTGATCATCTTCTTCCTCATCATCATCATCATCATCATCTTCTTCTTCTTCATCATCATCCTCTCTAGATGATTCTCCACGACCATGTCCACTAGTACCAGCAGACTCCTCAGTTGATGACCAGTTGAAAGCAGGAGGAGCAGGACGTTTGCCTGGGTCTTGAGCAGAGATGGATGTGCTACATGAAATAGCATCCCATAAAATACCAAAGAATGACTTGACTCTGTTGAAGCATTTATCAATTTTCGTGTCCATGCGCTTGAGTCTTGATTCAAGCAAGAATTGATTACGCGCAATAGTTTCAAGTGATTCTTTTGTGGTGGATTTTGATTTCAACATTTTAACTTCTTCGGAACGGGGTCGAGAGGAAGTAGCTTTTTGTTTTGTTGGACCTCTTTGTTGCCATTGTTCAAACGGCATAATCTGAAGGTGAGGAGGAGGGAGCTTCATGCGTTTGATGGTTACGGAATCAATACATTTTGGTTTCGAGGTGGCAGAGTCAGGAGGTCTTACGCCACAAGCTAGCAAAATACGCATGATATATTCATTGTAGAAAAAGTGAGGTCGCGTAGAGTTGTTTACCTTGAGAATCTCGTCAAAAAGCATATGAACCCAATTGATTTGGATATCCCCATAAATAGCATAAAGGGCCTTGAAGTTTTCTTTGTATACAGCGTCATAGTTTCCTAGTCTAGGAAACAAAGAAAACATCAAGACGCGATGTAGTAGTCTGGCGGTGGGTCGAAGTCCAATTTATTTTGTGCCATCACTGTTGTCCTCCATGAATTGATGGCTGATATTATTGCGAGTGAAGACTTCACAGAAATGTGATGAAAACTCATCGCCTTGATTTGGAATACCCAGTATAGAAGCTATCCTATCATGAGTGATAAAAATTTGTTTGCCACATACAACAGACCAAATGACTCCATTCGGATCATCAGGTTTATACTCGTCCAGGTTCATGTTGGCATAGAATAATTTTATCATCAAGTGATTTATTTCCACATTATTTTCTGAAAAATTGATCAATGGAGCAAGATTGGAGTTATTTGCTAACCTACGGATTCCATAAGATGTGAAATCATCAAACTTGATGAAAGAACCCGGATGAAACTTGTAGTTAGTCATTTGATTCCATCTTGTGATAGCTACCGGATTTTCGAGCCATTTCTTAGCGGAGATATTGAGTGATGAAGTTCCGGAGGATGATCCTTTCTTGGGTTTCTTTTGCGGAGGAGCCATTGTTAGAAAATTTGGAGATTTGGAAATTGAAATTGAGAGAATAGGGTTTTTGGAATTTGGGGATAAATAACCGGTTGAGACAAATGAGGAGGAGGATGGAAAAAAGTGACGCAAAGTATATATAAAAACTGAATATACGTATACCTGTCGAACGCTATAATATGGCCGGTCGACCGTTTTCATCCAGAGGCTAAACGGTCGACCGGTCATATTATAGGTGGTCGACCGGTTTTGTTGCCTGATGAAAAACAGTATGTTTTGCAGTTTTTTGAGAATATGTCGAGCTATATAATTCATATTTCACTTTTATTATAAAATACAAACGTTATTACAAGAGTTATAGAGAGAAAACGATACAACAAGTATATATAAAAATTTAATGAGGAGTGGAAGAATCGTCATTAGAATTTTCTTTATTATCTTTAATACGATGTGATCATGGACTCCAGTTTTTCTGAGCACCTTCATTCCTGTTATAATTTTGATCCCAAGAGTTAGGACTCCTAGATGTTGATGGCCTAGACGGCGTCGGTTCATGAACATCATGCTTGTTTGAACCACAAAAGAATGATGCCATTTTTTCTAAAACAGATAAACGTGCCGGTGTTCGTTGTTGCTCATGATAAAGCTGGCTTTGTCCATAATGGAGCTGTCTTTGAAGATCTATTTGATGTTTCTGATAGTGGTGAATCTCGTCGATCTGTGCTTTGGTACGAGGAGAACAAAACAGCGCCTTCTTTACTCGTTTTGAGGTTGGTGTACTACCAGGAGTACGATTGTATTGGTGATGATACTTCGGTTTCTGTTTTGGTGTTTCAGGAGAATAATACTCCTCCGGCTCGGAACTTGTAACGGAAATGTGTGATTTTTGAGCACACTTATCACAAATGTGAGCCATAGAAAATTATGTATAGAGCCTTATGCTCAGATAAGAAAAGATGAATAAAGAGAGAAGTTTTGACAAGCTTATAAAGAAATTTCTTATGCATAAGCCTGTGGATGAGAGTGAATAAAGAAATTTGACCGTGAAAACAAGCAAAGGCTCATATTTAAAGAAAATAAATAGCTTTTCTTTAAAAAAAATGCTATAGTTAAAATATAACCAAAGGAAAAAAAACAATCATTAGTAATTACTAGTCAAGATCTTTTCTTGAAATTAAACCAAGCTCTCTTCGTAATCTAATAAAACTAGATTCGAGCAGAGGCTTAGTAAAAATGTCCGCTAATTGATTATCAGTTTGGACATATTCAAGACATATATATCCTTTTTCAATATTATCTCTAAGGAAATGATGACGGATATCAATGTGTTTGGTTCTAGAATGATTCACTGGATTCTTAGAGAGATTTATAGCACTTGTGTTATCACAGTATATAATAGAATTTGATAAATGAATATCAAAATGTTGAAGTATTTGTTGCATATATAGTACTTGAGTACAAGCGAGAGCTGCTGATATATATTCAGCTTCACATGTTGATAGTGAAACACAATTTTGTTTCTTACTAAACCAAGAGACAAGTGATTTTCCAATAAAATGGCACGTACCACTTGTACTTTTTCTATCCGTTCGTGAGCCGCCAAAATCAGCATCACTATATGATACTAATTCAAATGGACATTCTTTTGGATAAAAAAGACCGAAATCTTTGGTATTATTAAGATAACGAATTATACATTTCACTGCTCGTAGATGTGATTCCTTTGGATCTGCTTGAAAGCGTGCACATAGACAAACACTCTTCATTATATCTGGACGACTAGCTGTGAGATAAAGAAGAGAACCAATCATGCTTCGATATAATTTCTGGTCGACACTTTTACCATTTTCATCTTTTTCAAGATGTGTAGTTGTACTCATAGGAGTTGGTTTACCAGATGTATTTTATAATCCGAAGCGTTTGATAAGATTCCGCAATATTTTTCTTGATTGATAAAGATACCACTCGAAAGTTGTTTGATTTGAAGTCCAAGAAAATATGACAGTTCTCCCATATGAGACATTTCGAACTCTTTGGTCATAATACTTGCAAATTCCTTGCAGAGTTTATCGTTTGTTGAACCAAAGATGATGTCGTCTACATATATCTGGATAACTAGAATATCCTTTTGAGAATGTTTAACAAACAAAGTTTGATCGACTTTGCCTATTTGAAATCCTGAGTTAATAAGATAGCTACGTAATCGTTCATACCAAGCATGAGGTGCTTGTTTTAAACCATACAGAGCTTTTTTAAGTTTGAACACATGGTCAGGATATTTTTCATGTACGAACAAAGGAGGTTGTTCGACATAGACATTCTCTTTGATAAATCCATTGAGAAAAGCACTTTTGACGTCCATCTGATAAAGTTTGAAATTATGGTGACAAGCAAAAGATAATAGGATTCTAATAGCTTCTAGTCGAGCAACTGGTGCAAAAGTTTCTTCATAATCGATACCTTCTTTATGATTATACCCTTGTGCTACTAATCTTGCTTTATTTTTGGTGATAATTCCTTGTTTGTCGGCCTTATTTTTATAAACCCATTTAGTACCAATAACTGACTGATCAGTTGGCCTTGGAACAAGTTCCCAAACGTCATTGCGCTCGAACTGATTTAGTTCTTCCTGCATGGCAATGATCCAGTAATCGTCTGTAGCAGCTTCTTTTGGATTCTTAGGTTCGATATTTGAGAGAAAAGCGACATGACCCATTTGGTTGAGTTGACTCCTTGTCCTGACATGTGAGGTTACTTCACCGATTATATTTTGGACCGGATGGTCTCTTAATATCCTTGGTGGTGATTGTAACTCACATATTTGAGGAATATTCTCAATAATTATTTCTTAGTCAGAATCAATATTAGTGATGATTGGATTGTCAATGACTATTGATTCGTCATCATCTGATATAGTGTGAGGATGCTGATAGAATTCATCAAAAGAGACATGAAGTGATTCTTCAATAGTTTTGGTTCGTTATTAAATATACGATAGGCCTTACTTCATTCTGAATAGCCGACAAATATTCCTTCATCGGCTTTTGGATCGAATTTGCCAAGCTGGTCTTTCATATTTAAAATAAAACACTTGGAACCAAAAACTTTGAAGTATGAGATTTTAGGCTTTCTTTTGTTAAATAATTCATAAGGAGTATTCTTGGTAAGAGGTCTTATGGACACACGATTTAAAACATAACAGGCAGTTGTGTCGGCTTCTGCCCAGAAATGTTTTGGTAATGTGGTTCCATTCAATAATGTTCTTGCACATTCTTGTAAAGTTCGGTTCTTCCGTTCTACAACTCCGTTCTGTTGTGGAGTTCTGGGAAACGAAAAATTATGATATATACCTTTCTTTATACAAAAATGCTCAAATTCATTATTTTCAAACTCTCCGCCATGATCACTTCTTATATTTTTAACTTTAATCCCTTTTGATTTTTGAATTCTTTTGACGAAAGATTTGAAATGATCGAAAGTGTCACTTTTATTTTTTAAGAAAATTGTCTGTGTGTAACGAGAGAAATCATCAACAATTACAAGCACATATCGACTGTGATTTATTGATTGAACCCTAGTAGGTCCAAATAAATCCATGTGTAGTAACTCAAGTGGTTGTAATGTTGATATGACTTTCTTGGATTTAAAAGATGATTTGGTCAATTTTCCTAATTGACATGCATCACAAATGTTGTTAACCTTAAAACTCATTTTGGGTAGTCCTCTAACTAGATTGTTTTTGGCTAGCTTATCAATAGTTCTGAAGTTTATATGACAGAATCGTTTGTGCCATAGCCAAGGATCATTATCATTAGCCACAAGACACATATCTGAATTATGATTAATATTCATATTCAAAATATATATATTTCTGTCTCTATATCCTTCGAAAACTAAATTATGATCTTTATCTAAAATACTACACTTATTATTTGAAAAGGAAATTGTAAAACCCTTGTCACATAACTGACTAATACTAAGTAAATTGTGTTTTAAATTTCTAACTAGCATGACATTAGTAATAAGAGGTAAGTTAGATGTACCGCAATTGCTCACATCGCCTTTGCTGATGATATAGCCTTTTGAATTATCTCCAAAAGTGACGGAGCCACCATTTGAGTATGTAATATTTGTTAATAAGCTCTTGTCTCCAGTCATGTGCTTCGAGCAACCACTGTCCAATATCCACTTTCCCCTTTTCTTAAGTGGGACCTGCAAAAAATAAAATTAAGTTCATGGTACCCACCTTTTATAGGGTCCTAAGAGTTAGGTCTTAGGAATCCAAACCCATACCGGTCTGGTATCCCCTTTATATACATAATTAGTATTATGATGCACAGTATTCATGAAATTCCGAATATATTTGTTCCTAATCAAATTGTTATTTGTTTTAGGAACCCATATTTTGATAGTCTTGATATTTTTCTTTTGAAATTTCACAACTGGTTTTGGTTTGGAGTATAATAAACTAAGATTTTTCTTAGCTTCAGTTTTTTGTACTTTCTTCTTCCTTTTATTTCCAAGATATTTCTTGGTTTCTTGTTTCTTATATCCCAAACCTTGTTTATCTGAAATAGATTGTGAACTTTCAATGATTTTTGCCAAATTTTCTCGACCTTTGTTAAAGTTAGAAACATTTTGAGTAATGTTATCTAACTTAGTTTGTAAACTAGCCTTTTCTAGGTCCAGAATTTTGACTTTTGCCTCAAGCTCATGATTTTTAGTAGTGAGAGCATCATTTTTCTCTTTTTGAGTTTCAATTTCTTGACTCAAAAGAACTAATTGAGAGTCAACATTAGATGATGATTCTTGAAAATTTTCAAGTTCTTCTTCTAATATTTTCTTCTCGTCTTTTAACATATCTCGTTCAAATTCTGCTCTACTCAAATCTGCTTTGGCTTCTTTTAGCTGTCGTTTTATGTCTTTATATTTGACTATCAATTCAGCATTAATATCAAGCATTTCATCGAATGTAGGAATTTGTACCTCATCTTCTGTTGCCATAAAACAAACATTAGCTTGTTCATTCTCCGAATCACTTTCACTTTCTGATGAAGATGAGTCTGAATCATCCCATGTTACTGAGAAGGCTCGTTTCTTTGACTTGTCCTTCTTATATTTGAATTTGTCACTTTCTGACTTCTTCTTTTGTTCTGGACAATCCTTCTGCATGTTCCCCTTTTTATGGCAGTTGAAACATTCTATAGAGGATGATTTTGGTTTATTCGATCCAGATTTCTTTCTGTTATAACGACTGGCTTTTCGCTGTTTTAGGAATTTTTTGAAACCTTTTGCTATGAATGCCAGATCTTCGTCTTCAGACTCTGATTCATTTTCGTCTTTTTCTACATGGAATGCCATGTTTTTCTTTTCTTCTTTTTGTTCCTTTCTAGCCTGCAAGTTAGCTTCGTAGGACATTAGATTTCCTATCAATTCATTTGGCTTCATGACAGAAAGGTCATTAGCTTCTTCAATTGCTAATACTTTTCCTTCCCATTCACTAGTCAGAGAATGTAGGACTGTTGAAACAACATCAAAATCAGAATACTTTTATCCTAAGCCAATAAGTGCATGGTGGATAGTTTGAAACTGTGAATACATATCATTGATTGTCTCATTTGGTTTCATTTTGAAATTTTGAAATTGACTTTTCAGCATGGCTATTTTGGCTTATTTAACCTTGTTAGTACCTTCATGAGTGATTTTTAGCGTTTGCCAAATTTGATATGCAGTAGTGCAGATACTAACACGGTTATATTCATTTTGGTCTAATGCACAAAACAACATATTTATTGCTTTTGCATTTACGGCTGCTGCCGTTTTCTCAGCCGCAGTCCATTCTGAATAATCAGTTGTTGGATTCACTATTTCTTTTTAAGTTGCATTCCAAGCATCATAGCTATTTGATTGCATAAAGAATGACATACGTGTTGCCCAATAACTATAGTTAAGACCATCGAAAAATGGAGGTCTTTGTGTCGATTGACCTTCCATGTAAGTGGTGTTTTGAGTGCTAGTACTTACGTTATTTGCCATATTACAAGAATATATCAAATAACTGTGTTACGGTTATATGATGGCCGTGCTCTGATACCAAATGAAAATGTGCGGTAGTGTACGTACTAATATAGTACACATGGATCGTGTAATATGGAATATAATATAAATGCGGAAATAGATGATAATAGCACAGTAAATAAAAATAGAAAAATCACACCAGAGATTTTTATATTGGTTCGAAGCATCGTCCTACGTCCAGTCCCAGACTTCTATCTGGATTTTCACTATTAACTAACTCGCTTCACCCGGAGGAACAGGTTTACAACACCCGAGCAAACGAACGGGATTTCACGCCTCTAATACACTGAGGACTTCAATACTTGCCTCTTACAACACCGAGGACTTCAACACTTACCTCTTACAACACCGAGGACTTCAACAACGATGAATATAATTGATTGTTGACGGTATGTGTTCTTGCTAACACAGTTTTGTCACTTGTAGTACAAACTTCCTATAATCTTATCCTCAAAATATGTGAATGATGTTTTGTGAAGATTAAGGGAAGTATATTACTTATTGAATCAAAAGATATGAAATAATTTCAATGATTCAATAAGCAATTAAAATAATTGAGAGCTTTTAGAATGCAGGAGTATTTAGAAAGTAAGACCAGAAATTAGAGTAAAAAAAATATATGTTTTCATGTGTCTGAATCAATGATTTAGATGAGTTTATATAGAGAAAAATGGTTGTAACTCTTTGTGAACAGTAGCCATTAATAGATATGACCATTGATGAAAGGTAAGAGATGCAACCATTGGAGAAAGAAGTGTCTTTTGGAAAAGGTTGCTCTCTGTTTAAAAACGGTCGACAGGTCAAAAAATGGCCAGTAGACAGGATTTCAAATATATAGTCGTTATGTGCATGTGTGCACGTTCATTGTGCATTTTACACAGAAACGGTCGACCGCCTGTATTAATACCGGTCGACCGGTTACTGTTAAATTGCACAATGAATGTGCAATGCTATTCAAATATATATATATATATATATATATATTGATTATATTGAGGTGCATGATTATTTGAGGATAGATTTTAACAAGTTTATCACTATTACTGTAACATCCCGCCTTTTCGCACACTTTAAACGACACACGTGCCGATTCAAAGCATACGCAAGGGAGGAGTGTTATGGGGTAAATAAGAAAAATAGAGAAGAAATAAAACGAAAATAGAATCTCACAGCGGAAGGATAAAATATAGTAACAAGTATACAGTTCATAAACAGTTTACAAAAGCTTGATTTTTCTTATACAATGAATATCAGAGTTACACATACCAAATACAACAATGCAGCGGAATAGAAAGAGTGTGTAGTGCAATACTATATATAAAATAATACTGAATCTTCGTCTTCGTCCTCCAAAGCTAAAACCTGCTATCCTGAAATGCTCGGACTGACCCGAGCGAATTTGAAAAGACAAAAACACTCGAGTCAGACTAGAATATCTTATGTGAGTTAAATAAACAAAAATAAATATGAGTACAGTAACTCAAGAGATGCTCGGGATTTACATCTCCTAAGGATCCGTTAAACTATTTACTATGTAGTATATTGCGCTATTATAGTAGTGTCTATTTATAAAATAAACTTACTTTTTAATAGCGTTAAGGGGTTACCCATATAGCCCTTAACACGTAATAGTCCCAGTAGTCCATCCAATATCATAGTCCCTCCTGATCGGGAAGCCACTAGAGGATACCACACGGGCTACGGGAGAAAACCAAACTCGTACAAGGCGCGATAGGGTAGGTGACACGGCACAACTAGGCAATGCCAGGGTAGATATACCAATTACGCTTCCGGGCCGATGGTAACGCGAAGCCGCAGCAACCGCCCACCTCGAAACAACTCCCCAAATCAAAAAAAATAGAAGTGGCCACTGAATCAATCCAAAGTCATAGTATAATATCGAAGAGGAGTGTCCGATCAGAGGAATGACCTCATTAACCCGTCGATCGCTCCTGTTTTAGCCACCTTATGCCAACTCACGGGAGTCGGGTCCACGTATTTACCTTACAGGAATCGTCGCCACCAACCTACTTCATTCTGGAATCTCCACCGCGTACACGGTTAGTCAAAGTGGTTTTCGGTATCGACAGAGAGTATGTCCATATCCGATCCCGGTCTCTTTGCCAACCCATCGTTATTATAACACCGCGGTTATTTAAAAATAGTTTATACTTTTAAACCAGAATATAATCCATTTCAAAACCATAATATTACGATATCATTCCAAAACCCAAAACCATATTTTACCACTTATCCCAAATATAATTCCTTTCCAAAAATAAAAGGCTTTAACTTCATAATATCTGAAAATCGAATATTTTCAAAGCATAATATTTTTGGAAATCCATAATTTCAAACCCTAACTTTTAAAACTCAAATGGTTTGGATATTCAACGGTATATGAATTTCAAAGGCTTAACTTTACTGTCACTTTGTAAAGAAATAAGTTATATGGCTTTATGGAAATATTTCTTTATCTAAAGTTAAAACCATAATTTAGATATCACTCTTAAGTTCCAAAACCATTTCAATTTCCATATATATAAATCCATTGGAGTATTAATATTCAAAAACTAAAATTGGAATATATTCTTTCAACAAATTAAATGTTTTATTATTTAGTTTGAATATTCACATAAATCCTTAAACAACTCCAATTTCTAGTAATAAAACATATGTATTTTTCGATTCCAATTTATATTAGAATATTTTTCCAATTCAAATTCATATTAGAATATTCATTTCAATTTTTTCTTGGGAAAAATCCAATTATAAATATCATATCTTAAATTTCCAAACTTAACATTTAAACATATGATATAAATTTATCCAACTCCATTTTCTAAATTTTCTTCCATTTTACTAAGGGAATTTATACACCTTTTTATTTCAAAATTTCCAACTTTTCATGTACATAAATACGGAAGAAAAATATTTATACAGTATAAAATTTAAGATTATTATAAACCGTATTCCATCCAAACCATAGAAATCACATTAAAATAGTTATATATAGACCGCGGTGCCTGTATATAATTTTCTATCCTATGGTCAAGTGATACGGATATTTATCATTTCAATCCGCAATTTAAAAATAAAACTTTGCGGTTTTATCATTTCAAACCACAATCCCGAAAAATGAAATATGCATGATAAATTTGCAATTTTAATGATATGCAATAAACATTCATTCATCAACAACATCCATCATCCAATCGCAACCATCAACCAATTTCAATCAATAACAGTATATATCTATGAACATATACAACAGGTAATAACTGTCAGTTTTTTTTCCAAATTAAATTTATCAACTATTTATCTAACAGTTTACTCAATAATAATTTACATAACTGTTAACTAGCAGTTCTTATGCAAACAATAATTTCTAACAGCCAATTAATATGCAATCAATCAATTTAAATTAACAGCTAAATTCAAAAAAATGCAATTCAACAGATATGGATGAAATAACATGCCCAAAAGCTCATAAATAAATTTCTATTCATTTCTAAAATTTATTTAACAAACATAAAAGCTTCTAGTAATCGTGAGTGGGTTAAAACACTCACCTTTGGAATTTAAATCGAATTTAAATTCGATTTAAACCCAAAAATTTGACGGTCTCCAAATCTAACCAAACCAGCGTCATCGGATCCGGAATTTAAATACGAACCTAACAAAAAAAATTTCGCGTGAATCGGAGTTCGTATGTGGAAGTTATTCAAATTTGAACGCGTTGAAAACAAAATTAAATTTAAACAAAATAATAATAAAATAACCTCCTACACAAACCTCGCCACGTCTGCATCAGAGACTTCCCTCACGTGCGACTATGCTCATCTGAAACGCAGGCCTCACCCAAAACCGTGACCTTTGACCACGATATTCCTCGCCGTTCGACCATCACAAGCCACGCCGTGACCACCGACGTCACCGCCCAAGCCTCCTCTCCACAAAGAAGTAGGTGCGGCCTCCTCCAATGCCCGCCGCCGCCGGTGATAATTGGGGTTTCGAAACCCTAAAAGCCCAAATTCCACCGCCTCGGTCACCAATTGATGCTGCGACCACCACCAACCAACTCCAAAGGCCATCCTCCACGGAACCCAGAAGGCAATTTCGCCAAATGTCGCTCGATCGAAAACGCCCAATTTTTGATTTAGGGTTTCGAACTTTGCAAGTTTGACTGCGATTTCTGGTGAATCTGGACACCATCTTGAAAAACGAACAACAGACGTAGATTCGTATTGATGAACACTACGCCATATATTTTTTTTGGGAATTTTTCGAGAACTTTGAATTTTCACTTTTAATTTGCAATTTGAGAATGGATCTGAGATGTATACATTTGGAAAGAGAGAAGGTTGAAGAAATGTACGTATATCCAATTGACAGAAGAAAGGAGGCTAGGGTTTATGATCGCATATATATAGACAAATAGAAGAAGGCTAGGTGGGTACGGATAACGAACGTGCTAAACGGTAGTTGGCCCAAAAAGCCCGCTATGCCTCCGGAACCGAATTTGTTAAAACTATATATCCAAATAGGTGTTTTAAAATATTCTGAACGCGATGGAAAAAGTTTCGCGACCAAATTCGATCGTATGAAGAAGTTATGTTGAAAACAAGATTTCCAAATTGATTTCAAATTGATTTTAATAAATTTGATTTCAAGGCGTTTCGCGTCCGTACGATCAAACGACAAATCCGATCGATACGAAATTTGAAACCCTATAATAATTCACCGATACGGATCCGATGAAACTGGTTTCGTCGAAATCCGAGTCCGTGTCCAAAATGGCTATTTTTAATATTTATTAAATCAATTAAATAAATCATAAAAAATCAATTTTTATGTTTCAATTTCTAATATTGGCTGGATTCATTACTTATATAATTCAATCAATCTTAATTGATTTAACAAGCTTGGATGTGAATTAAAATCCATAAATATATCAGTTTGCAGTGTTAATATCTGCACTTTCTTATTATCTGGAAATTATAAATTATATTCTAAAACTCAATTATTACATCTTATACCTTTATACTCTTAACTTAAATCTAACTAAATAAATAATTGGATTTCCATCTCAACTTGAATCCAATTAGATAAATAGATTTGATTTCCCTTTCAACTCATTTTTACTTGTAATTAACCCTTTTTTTTTTTCCATAATTATATTTCAAATTGTCAATAAACTTTTATTCCCATTTATTTGCCTTAATTTAATTTAAGGCAATCCTAAATTAATATCTATTGCAATGATTGCAAACATCATTCCCTTATTTTCTTAACTATTATAAATTCCAATCTTAATGAATTTAATATTGTATGTTTGATAAATCTATTAAATCCACTCAATTGTTTACCATTCCAATCTAAATTCAATAACGTAATAATTTACGTTAGAATCCATTTTATATGCAGCAAATACCATTTGTTGACCTTAATATTCAAATTATAAATAGAATCTTGTTTTCTAAAGTTACATCAACAATGGTCAAATAAAAATCTGAATTAGCTTTAACCTTATTCTATGGTATTAACCATTGCAATAAATACAAATTAATGAATGGTCTTGACTCCTATATTTACTACTTTGGTTTCAATTAACATTTTATGGTGAATATGAATTTCAGTGTATAATTGAAACCTTTATATCTATTTTATTTCACTATTCTATAAGAAAAATTATCATTTGGTTCATACTTTTTACAAATAACTCCCATTTCTTCCAAATAATAATTACATAAACTATTAAATATTAAATCCATTAAATTGCAATAAATTCAATTGATTGCAATTGGTTTCCAAATAAATTTGGATTTTTATTTGGTTATACACAAATTTCTGTTATCACTTGCCTACAGAGTTATTATCACTTAAGATCTCATTGCATCCCCATTTTCCCACTATCAATTACTGATTTCTTTATTTTATTCTACACAAATTATTATAAATAAGATTTCCTTTGTTTTGCATCTTATTTATATTTACATTACTCAATCACCGATCCATCTCACTTTAACTGCAGTAAATTGGCGGATAAATTGAATAAATTCCAAAGTTTTAAATTAATAAGAAACAAGAATAGGTAACATACAATAGTCGTTAAATCTAAATTCTAGTTACCTAAATAGTCTTTTATTACTTGCAAATAAATATTACTATTTATTTTCATAGTACAAATCTCAATAATTATCCCATTTAATTTGCTTAGGCCATTTATAGTCCACTATACATATCTACATAAATGGGCAATTTATTCAATTTATTAAGTATCAAATTCTATTAAGCCCTGTTTATATTTACATGCATTCTTCTATTACTTTACAAAATGGAATAACTTTTAAACTCATACACTTAATAACAAAACCGTTATAAATCCAATAAATTCCAAATCGTAGTTTGTACATATTTTACACAACTATTTTGATTCCTCACAAAACGTTGAATTTATTAAATGACCATTAATTATAATTTAATTCCCTTAATAGAATCAATTGCTTATTATCATATATATTCTTTCTTTCCCATTTTAAATTCATTAACGTATTTACGCATCTCCATCTTTCAATTATTAATAATCAAACTGATTACAAACACTGTTTATATCAATTTCCATAAATTTGTTCAAACTATGCTTTTGTTTACATAATAATAAATTTTATGTTTCCATCAGTTTTCTTTTCCTTTCACTACAGCCATACAATATTACTATCTACACAATTTACATCTTTGTATTAATGAACACCATTAAAGTAAATATTTATATTAACTTTTACAGATTCAACTATACCAAATCTCTGCATTTTATTCTCAAACAAATTTGAAATTACATTAATTAAATTTATTAAATATCATAAATCTACGGATCGTTACAATCTCCCCCACTCAAAACTTTTCGTCCCCGAAAAGGAAAGAAGGGAGAAGGGAGAATAAAACCGGGCATCTTATTTCAAATATTAACTCATAAACAATATTTTACTGGATTAATTTCCTTTAATGAAATACATTTGTTTTATATAATCATTATATCCTTTAATACTTGAATTATTAAAGTTGGAAAATATTTTCACAAAATTCTAAGTCCAAAATTTACGGAAAATTTTGGCAGAGTCTCCTTTGTACGGAGGGACTCTGGAGAAAATATAATATCCAATTATACAAATATTTTACATATATATCCAAAATAAAATATCCACACGGGAAAAATATATAAAATAGCGCTTTAAACGTAATCCGAAAACGTACCTATTTGTCGGGCAATACGCTTATTATTTTTACGGACCAAAGCAGTAGCAGTGGCTTCCATCACCTGTATTTACTAATAAAATCTAAAAGGTTAAATATTTATTTTACAGTGAATGTTTAGGTGGATTCAATCATTCATATCCAATCAAATGCAACAACCATACAAACAGCACACCCACATACAACAAACAATCATTTAAATCAAACAACAATTAGTTGTTCGGGTTCAAATTCTGAAGTTGTACGAATGAAGAATAACTATCAAGTGCATCCGTTGCTCAACAGCCTAAGATGGAACAAAGGTAGATTATTTGTTCATCCAACAACTCCACAATTCCTTACCCAACAAACATACATCAACCAAACAATTCAAATCAACACCAAAATAGCTTATTATACACTTATTTCATAATTCAGTGTTTTGATTTCTTTCCCTCATTTATGAGGGATTTCTTTGTTTCTGACAAGTTTTATTTTCAAATTATCACAAAATTCATTATATTTGTATTTCCTTTTATTACTTAAGTTTCCTTTTATTACTTAAGTTTATAAATAAATTCTTATTAATAACAACAAATATTTTGAATATCTTCTCTTGTAAGGTTTCCCTCAAATTCTTAATCTGCTAATATTTATTCTTATAAGTGGAAGTTTTTATTTATTCATCAACTATGAATTGCAGTCATTTCAATTTTTCCTACTTTCCATTATATTAGAATAGGGGAGATTAAACATACTTAAGTGAACAATCATATAATAAATTCTTATTTTGAATTTCATGTTATATACTCAGGTTCATATCATCTATTAATAATTCTTAACTTTATTTTCAATAAAATTTTAATTATCACTTAAGTTATACCATTTAATTTTTATTTATAACGGTAATTATTGAATACTTCATTATTTCCAAGATTCCTACTTGTAAAATATTCAATTCTAGTTTCTCATTTAACATTTCAACTTTTATATTTGGGTAAGTTATTTATGTTAAAGAAGATGCAATTGTACTTATACAAGTTTAATCTCCATTCTTTAATTAAATTTAATGTCTATCCATATTACTCTTTATAGTTTTGCAATAATTCTCTTATTAAATTAGAGGTTTCAATTCATTTATTACTTAACTTTTATTTCCCTAACATAATTTTAACAATTAATTAATGGAAATTTAAGAATTTAATACCGGGTCAAATTTCAAAATTACTTTAAAATAATAGATAATATAATTTCTTACAACTCTTATATCTCCAATTATCTTTAAACAATTAAAATTTCAAATAAATTCAAAACAATTCTGTAGTAGTATTTACTACAGCGGCCTTTCCCCTCCGAAACTCGAAAATGAAAGTCGATGATGCGGCCGTCATCACCGAATTTATTTTCCAGCGACGGAGAGAAAAGTACATAATTTATTTCCCCAAAATCTTCTTTTAAAACAAATTTCCCGAATTTAAAACGGAATATTCATATCGGAAAATATATATATGACAATATTATTATACTTCCAAATTATACTTTTTATATAAGAAATTTCTTATAAACCAAATCATTATTTTTCATAAATTCTTTGAAAGTACATTTCAAAAATCCCTGACTTAAGTTCTAAAATCTCCAAATTTGGTTTATTAGGATTTCACTTAGCTTCAATTTATTACAAATATTCTTATTGCCTAACATCCAATCTATAGCAACCAAATATATATATATATATCTTTATAAAAATATTTTTATATATATAGAAAATATAATAGGCAAAATTATTTCATTCACCTATATTAAAAACAAATATTATGTCGGTCTGTCCTATTAAGTGTTTAGAAATCTCTATTGATGACATAGCGTCCCATGCATCAACCGGAATTTATAAATACAAAGCGGAACAGATTAACACAATATTAAAATCTTTTTATCAATACTAACAAGTACGCTCTCTCATATATACACTCAGCGACTCCCATAGGATATTTCTACCCTATTAACAAAGAGTCAAACCCCACAAAGCCAAGGTTTATCGCTAAACCAAAGCTCTGATACCAACTGTAACATCCCGCCTTTTCGCACACTTTAAACGACACACGTGCCGATTCAAAGCATACGCAAGGGAGGAGTGTTATGGGGTAAATAAGAAAAATAGAGAAGAAATAAAACGAAAATAGAATCTCACAGCGGAAGGATAAAATATAGTAACAAGTATACAGTTCATAAACAGTTTACAAAAGCTTGATTTTTCTTATACAATGAATATCAGAGTTACACATACCAAATACAACAATGCAGCGGAATAGAAAGAGTGTGTAGTGCAATACTATATATAAAATAATACTGAATCTTCGTCTTCGTCCTCCAAAGCTAAAACCTGCTATCCTGAAATGCTCGGACTGACCCGAGCGAATTTGAAAAGACAAAAACACTCGAGTCAGACTAGAATATCTTATGTGAGTTAAATAAACAAAAATAAATATGAGTACAGTAACTCAAGAGATGCTCGGGATTTACATCTCCTAAGGATCCGTTAAACTATTTACTATGTAGTATATTGCGCTATTATAGTAGTGTCTATTTATAAAATAAACTTACTTTTTAATAGCGTTAAGGGGTTACCCATATAGCCCTTAACACGTAATAGTCCCAGTAGTCCATCCAATATCATAGTCCCTCCTGATCGGGAAGCCACTAGAGGATACCACACGGGCTACGGGAGAAAACCAAACTCGTACAAGGCGCGATAGGGTAGGTGACACGGCACAACTAGGCAATGCCAGGGTAGATATACCAATTACGCTTCCGGGCCGATGGTAACGCGAAGCCGCAGCAACCGCCCACCTCGAAACAACTCCCCAAATCAAAAAAAATAGAAGTGGCCACTGAATCAATCCAAAGTCATAGTATAATATCGAAGAGGAGTGTCCGATCAGAGGAATGACCTCATTAACCCGTCGATCGCTCCTGTTTTAGCCACCTTATGCCAACTCACGGGAGTCGGGTCCACGTATTTACCTTACAGGAATCGTCGCCACCAACCTACTTCATTCTGGAATCTCCACCGCGTACACGGTTAGTCAAAGTGGTTTTCGGTATCGACAGAGAGTATGTCCATATCCGATCCCGGTCTCTTTGCCAACCCATCGTTATTATAACACCGCGGTTATTTAAAAATAGTTTATACTTTTAAACCAGAATATAATCCATTTCAAAACCATAATATTACGATATCATTCCAAAACCCAAAACCATATTTTACCACTTATCCCAAATATAATTCCTTTCCAAAAATAAAAGGCTTTAACTTCATAATATCTGAAAATCGAATATTTTCAAAGCATAATATTTTTGGAAATCCATAATTTCAAACCCTAACTTTTAAAACTCAAATGGTTTGGATATTCAACGGTATATGAATTTCAAAGGCTTAACTTTACTGTCACTTTGTAAAGAAATAAGTTATATGGCTTTATGGAAATATTTCTTTATCTAAAGTTAAAACCATAATTTAGATATCACTCTTAAGTTCCAAAACCATTTCAATTTCCATATATATAAATCCATTGGAGTATTAATATTCAAAAACTAAAATTGGAATATATTCTTTCAACAAATTAAATGTTTTATTATTTAGTTTGAATATTCACATAAATCCTTAAACAACTCCAATTTCTAGTAATAAAACATATGTATTTTTCGATTCCAATTTATATTAGAATATTTTTCCAATTCAAATTCATATTAGAATATTCATTTCAATTTTTTCTTGGGAAAAATCCAATTATAAATATCATATCTTAAATTTCCAAACTTAACATTTAAACATATGATATAAATTTATCCAACTCCATTTTCTAAATTTTCTTCCATTTTACTAAGGGAATTTATACACCTTTTTATTTCAAAATTTCCAACTTTTCATGTACATAAATACGGAAGAAAAATATTTATACAGTATAAAATTTAAGATTATTATAAACCGTATTCCATCCAAACCATAGAAATCACATTAAAATAGTTATATATAGACCGCGGTGCCTGTATATAATTTTCTATCCTATGGTCAAGTGATACGGATATTTATCATTTCAATCCGCAATTTAAAAATAAAACTTTGCGGTTTTATCATTTCAAACCACAATCCCGAAAAATGAAATATGCATGATAAATTTGCAATTTTAATGATATGCAATAAACATTCATTCATCAACAACATCCATCATCCAATCGCAACCATCAACCAATTTCAATCAATAACAGTATATATCTATGAACATATACAACAGGTAATAACTGTCAGTTTTTTTTCCAAATTAAATTTATCAACTATTTATCTAACAGTTTACTCAATAATAATTTACATAACTGTTAACTAGCAGTTCTTATGCAAACAATAATTTCTAACAGCCAATTAATATGCAATCAATCAATTTAAATTAACAGCTAAATTCAAAAAAATGCAATTCAACAGATATGGATGAAATAACATGCCCAAAAGCTCATAAATAAATTTCTATTCATTTCTAAAATTTATTTAACAAACATAAAAGCTTCTAGTAATCGTGAGTGGGTTAAAACACTCACCTTTGGAATTTAAATCGAATTTAAATTCGATTTAAACCCAAAAATTTGACGGTCTCCAAATCTAACCAAACCAGCGTCATCGGATCCGGAATTTAAATACGAACCTAACAAAAAAAATTTCGCGTGAATCGGAGTTCGTATGTGGAAGTTATTCAAATTTGAACGCGTTGAAAACAAAATTAAATTTAAACAAAATAATAATAAAATAACCTCCTACACAAACCTCGCCACGTCTGCATCAGAGACTTCCCTCACGTGCGACTATGCTCATCTGAAACGCAGGCCTCACCCAAAACCGTGACCTTTGACCACGATATTCCTCGCCGTTCGACCATCACAAGCCACGCCGTGACCACCGACGTCACCGCCCAAGCCTCCTCTCCACAAAGAAGTAGGTGCGGCCTCCTCCAATGCCCGCCGCCGCCGGTGATAATTGGGGTTTCGAAACCCTAAAAGCCCAAATTCCACCGCCTCGGTCACCAATTGATGCTGCGACCACCACCAACCAACTCCAAAGGCCATCCTCCACGGAACCCAGAAGGCAATTTCGCCAAATGTCGCTCGATCGAAAACGCCCAATTTTTGATTTAGGGTTTCGAACTTTGCAAGTTTGACTGCGATTTCTGGTGAATCTGGACACCATCTTGAAAAACGAACAACAGACGTAGATTCGTATTGATGAACACTACGCCATATATTTTTTTTGGGAATTTTTCGAGAACTTTGAATTTTCACTTTTAATTTGCAATTTGAGAATGGATCTGAGATGTATACATTTGGAAAGAGAGAAGGTTGAAGAAATGTACGTATATCCAATTGACAGAAGAAAGGAGGCTAGGGTTTATGATCGCATATATATAGACAAATAGAAGAAGGCTAGGTGGGTACGGATAACGAACGTGCTAAACGGTAGTTGGCCCAAAAAGCCCGCTATGCCTCCGGAACCGAATTTGTTAAAACTATATATCCAAATAGGTGTTTTAAAATATTCTGAACGCGATGGAAAAAGTTTCGCGACCAAATTCGATCGTATGAAGAAGTTATGTTGAAAACAAGATTTCCAAATTGATTTCAAATTGATTTTAATAAATTTGATTTCAAGGCGTTTCGCGTCCGTACGATCAAACGACAAATCCGATCGATACGAAATTTGAAACCCTATAATAATTCACCGATACGGATCCGATGAAACTGGTTTCGTCGAAATCCGAGTCCGTGTCCAAAATGGCTATTTTTAATATTTATTAAATCAATTAAATAAATCATAAAAAATCAATTTTTATGTTTCAATTTCTAATATTGGCTGGATTCATTACTTATATAATTCAATCAATCTTAATTGATTTAACAAGCTTGGATGTGAATTAAAATCCATAAATATATCAGTTTGCAGTGTTAATATCTGCACTTTCTTATTATCTGGAAATTATAAATTATATTCTAAAACTCAATTATTACATCTTATACCTTTATACTCTTAACTTAAATCTAACTAAATAAATAATTGGATTTCCATCTCAACTTGAATCCAATTAGATAAATAGATTTGATTTCCCTTTCAACTCATTTTTACTTGTAATTAACCCTTTTTTTTTTTTCCATAATTATATTTCAAATTGTCAATAAACTTTTATTCCCATTTATTTGCCTTAATTTAATTTAAGGCAATCCTAAATTAATATCTATTGCAATGATTGCAAACATCATTCCCTTATTTTCTTAACTATTATAAATTCCAATCTTAATGAATTTAATATTGTATGTTTGATAAATCTATTAAATCCACTCAATTGTTTACCATTCCAATCTAAATTCAATAACGTAATAATTTACGTTAGAATCCATTTTATATGCAGCAAATACCATTTGTTGACCTTAATATTCAAATTATAAATAGAATCTTGTTTTCTAAAGTTACATCAACAATGGTCAAATAAAAATCTGAATTAGCTTTAACCTTATTCTATGGTATTAACCATTGCAATAAATACAAATTAATGAATGGTCTTGACTCCTATATTTACTACTTTGGTTTCAATTAACATTTTATGGTGAATATGAATTTCAGTGTATAATTGAAACCTTTATATCTATTTTATTTCACTATTCTATAAGAAAAATTATCATTTGGTTCATACTTTTTACAAATAACTCCCATTTCTTCCAAATAATAATTACATAAACTATTAAATATTAAATCCATTAAATTGCAATAAATTCAATTGATTGCAATTGGTTTCCAAATAAATTTGGATTTTTATTTGGTTATACACAAATTTCTGTTATCACTTGCCTACAGAGTTATTATCACTTAAGATCTCATTGCATCCCCATTTTCCCACTATCAATTACTGATTTCTTTATTTTATTCTACACAAATTATTATAAATAAGATTTCCTTTGTTTTGCATCTTATTTATATTTACATTACTCAATCACCGATCCATCTCACTTTAACTGCAGTAAATTGGCGGATAAATTGAATAAATTCCAAAGTTTTAAATTAATAAGAAACAAGAATAGGTAACATACAATAGTCGTTAAATCTAAATTCTAGTTACCTAAATAGTCTTTTATTACTTGCAAATAAATATTACTATTTATTTTCATAGTACAAATCTCAATAATTATCCCATTTAATTTGCTTAGGCCATTTATAGTCCACTATACATATCTACATAAATGGGCAATTTATTCAATTTATTAAGTATCAAATTCTATTAAGCCCTGTTTATATTTACATGCATTCTTCTATTACTTTACAAAATGGAATAACTTTTAAACTCATACACTTAATAACAAAACCGTTATAAATCCAATAAATTCCAAATCGTAGTTTGTACATATTTTACACAACTATTTTGATTCCTCACAAAACGTTGAATTTATTAAATGACCATTAATTATAATTTAATTCCCTTAATAGAATCAATTGCTTATTATCATATATATTCTTTCTTTCCCATTTTAAATTCATTAACGTATTTACGCATCTCCATCTTTCAATTATTAATAATCAAACTGATTACAAACACTGTTTATATCAATTTCCATAAATTTGTTCAAACTATGCTTTTGTTTACATAATAATAAATTTTATGTTTCCATCAGTTTTCTTTTCCTTTCACTACAGCCATACAATATTACTATCTACACAATTTACATCTTTGTATTAATGAACACCATTAAAGTAAATATTTATATTAACTTTTACAGATTCAACTATACCAAATCTCTGCATTTTATTCTCAAACAAATTTGAAATTACATTAATTAAATTTATTAAATATCATAAATCTACGGATCGTTACAATTACAATATCAAATAATCAACCTATAATCTAGAGTACCATATGTAGCTCTTTTGTGACTCTTTATAGCCTTGATGTCTCTGTTTTGTCGAACGCCTTTATTTCTTTGTCAGAAATCAAAAACTTCATAGAACCTGTGACTCAACAAGAAGAGCATCGAAACCAATACGGGTAGCATTGGTACAAATAATGAAGTCCTGGTTCCCTTCGGGAATCACAAGGATAAGAGTATCAGAAAGGAGTTCTTTCAAATAGTCTTCTTTCCTAAAAAGATAAAACTTCCAAAAATCTTAATTGTCTTTACCAAATATTTTTCTAGAATTTTTTTTAATAAATTTATTGTGTCAAATTGTCTCATCAAAGCATTTAGGAGATTCCTATCGATAACGTTGATCAAGCGCATCGACCAGAACTCTTAAAGCACTCAATGGGCAATACAATCGCAAAATCATTTTCTATATGATAACCCAAATCCAATTATACTTGTAAAAATTTAAATTGTTGTTTTCATCCAAAACCAATAAATACATAAAATGGAGTCGTCGAGATATTCATAGAATATTCGATTCACAAAATGGATGAAATAAGCTGGGCAAACTGAATGACGTAATAAGTTATTCATAAGAATCACAACGAGTGCGGAATGCTGTAAGTGGAACGCTAACTTCCGCAACTGATAGCCAATTGGTATCAAGATCGGGTTGGGAGAAGAGCTAGAATGAATAAGTCGTTTGGATCCCAATTCAGATAATTGTTGCTTGAGTTCCACATTTTCTTTAACAGTCATCCTCGTGGGAGGACGACTGATAGGATGAGCACCAAAGATAAGATCAATACGGAACTCATTTTCCCTATTCGGCGCCAAACTCGAAATAAACTCAAAGACAACAGAAAAATCCCAAACCAAGATGATCCATATCATGCAGATTCGTGTGAAAGGAGAAACCACAAAGAATAATCTCAACACCAACACATAATGATCCAAGAGTAGCGGATCCACCAATAGGATTTACGATCCTCAAAGGGTCGCAAAGAGTAATAACATCCAAAGGAATAATATCAACAAGCTCCTTTGACACGAATGAATGCAATGCACCCGTATCGAAAAGAACTCTAATAGAACGGCCATGAAATAAAATAAAACCTTTCAAAACAGAAGGAGTAATACCTTTGGGCTGAGGAGAAACACCAGAAGCTTTAGCAACATTAAGTTTCCCAAATTTGAGACCCCTAGAAGCAGTAGGGCAATCAGTAATCCAATGACCCTCTTTCTTACAATAGCGGCAAATGCGTGGCTTAGGACAATTACGGTGAAGATGATCCATAGATCCACAATTATAGCACGCCCTCTGAACGGAAGGTGCACTACTAGGATGAGAACTCGAGGTAGCTTGCTTCTTCTTCTTCTGATTAGAAGAATTAGGCTTATGAAATGCAAACCTCTTCTTGTTGGGTTCTTCATCACAACTATCACGTTCCTTTTCAACAGCTTCAAGACAAAGAGCCGAATCAATAAGCTCCTCAAAAGAGAGCTTAAGCTGAAGCAAAAGAACTTTCTTCAAATACTTCTTCAAACCATCAACAAAATGGAGATTCTTTTTACGCGAGTGTTAATGAACTCAACTCCGTATTTGGACAAGGCCTCGAAAGATGCAACATAATCAGAAACATAGGACTCTCCTTGCTTTAACTCAAGGAAACTACGAGCAAGATTAGCCTTTTCCGATTCAGGAACGAACTTAAGTTCAAATCGTTCCTTAAACTGAACCCAAGAGAGAATGGACTCATCAACTTCCGCAATAAAAAGCTCATACCAATCAAGCGCACGCTCTTGCAACATACTAGATGCTACGAGAACATGATGGCGATCAGAAAGATCCATCCGAGAAAATATGCGCTCACAAGTGCGCAACCAAGTCTGAACCTCCATAACACTTTCCGAACCCTTGAAAGGCTGACCTCCAAGGTGGGAATAGTCACTACACATACGAGCGAAGGCAGACTTCTAAGTAGGGGCTGCGGGTGTAGCAACAGGAGGCAGAGTACCTCGAAATAGCTCCATAAACTGATCAGCTGACATATAGACACCGTCCGGATGAGAGCCACTAGACGGGCCTGCAGAAGAACGATTCCCTCTACCTCTTCCAGGCATAGGCTGTGAGACAAAAGAAGGTAAGGATTAGTTAAGATAATACAATATTGATAAGAAATTTAACAATTGGAATACTACGGAAATATGAGATATATTCCTAGGCATATTCCAATCTGTTAGAGAAGATGAAAGTTTAAGAATAACGAAGGAATAGATTTAGGAAAGGCACGAATAAAACCCCCGAATAGTTGTAACACATGTTCCATTCTGTTTCTGTTCTGTGTATATTATAATTTGTTCTGAATTTCAGCTCTGATACCAAGCTGTGACGCCCCACCTCTATGCTCACAATAACAAAGGTTATTATAAGGAATAACGTCTGCTATTGCGAAGAATAAGGCTTGTTAGAAGCGACCATCCGTAAGTTATGCCTTAGACGAGTATTGATTACATCGATAGGAGTTGTGAAATTCACTCCCAAAGATATACGTTCAATCCGAATCTAAAACGAAACTGTGATGGCTAAAGAAAAATCCGAAACAACTCATAATAACAGCAATAATGATAACATAATCATATCAGAACAGAAATATCAGATACATAGCTGAAGATAAGTCTGGAATACATGCTACAACAATAGATAGTTCACATGAACCAAATGTACATATACATATACATCAACATACATAATACGAGAAGCAATAAACCAAAAGTACTCCTCGGAGACTAGACAAAAGATGGTGTGAATCCCAAAAGTTGAAGCTGCTACAGAATGTAAGATAGAGATCACCCTGAAATTAATCGGTCTGACCCGAGTATTATTTAAAAGAAAATAATAAACGGATCAGTCTAATTTATTCTCAGAAATAAGTGAATAATAATGAACACTTAAATAATTAATTTAGCCTCGAATG
The DNA here is from genome assembly GCA_030765085.1 of Allium cepa. Classification (NCBI taxonomy): domain Eukaryota; kingdom Viridiplantae; phylum Streptophyta; class Magnoliopsida; order Asparagales; family Amaryllidaceae; genus Allium; species Allium cepa. Next base: position 156,464,809 of record CM060932.1, read on the forward strand.
AGACTATGCAGCATAAATAATCAGCATAATTTAAAAGAAGAAATCTCAAATTAAACTCCATCAAAATCAGTTTTCAAATTCACCATTGAATTTAAAACATCAATACGCAAATTTATAATCTCAAATGAGATTATATACAAACTCAACTTCCAAATTCATAACTGAATTAAAAGCAGCAATTTACAAAGTCTAGAAATCAAAATAGATAACTAGAAAATCATCAATCGCAAAATCTAGAAATCAAAATAAGAAAACTAGAAAATTCAGCATAAAAGTGGATCGATCCCAACAGATGGCGAGTTTTAGCTACGCCGCACGTGCATCTCAGATGGCCGAAGCCTACCAGGTACTATAAATTTTTGACGCCCATCAGATGACCCGAAGGTCCGTAGAGTGACCCGAAGGTCTAGTACTGGTAATTGACCCGAAGGTCCATCAGATGACCCGAAGGTCCAACAAATGACCCGAAGGTCCAACAGAGAGGCTCGAAAGCCCAACAAAATCTTCAAAACCATCAAATAGCAGATGTTTCAATTAATGAGTCTGGAATCAACCGAAATAGTAAAAATATGGTTCCATATTCCGTACTTTTGCTGAATCGTTTAAATCGCTTCATCGTTTCCTTGAAAGTGCAAAATTATGTATTTTAAATAAATAACATTTTATGTTCTCAAACGGACAAGTCCGGAATTAAGCGAATCAGTAAAAGTGAGGGTTCATAGTCTCCAATTTGCTGAAACGTTTAAATCGCTTCCTCATTCTTTTGAAAGCGTAAACTGTAAAAAAATAATTTGGAAACAATTTTTATTTTAAAACGATTTTTAAAACACGTGATTAAAACAGCAACATTTGTAGCAATTTCGACAAGGAAATTGCACTTCACAAAACACCGTAAAAACGGATATCAAATCAGCGTTGCGGGATAACCGCTTGAAAATTCACTTTAAATTTGACGCTTACTGAAGTCAAAACAACAGTAATTTTTATTCGTCAAAAATATCATCAAAACAACACGCTTCAAAAATATAATACCGGTATGAAAATTTCCGTTATAAAAATAACGGCGCAAGTTACGTTTTAAAACATAACGCCGGTTCACCACAAATTAAACGCTGGTATTTAAACATTTTCGTTCAATTCAACATTGGTCTACACTGCGATATGTTCATTAAAACATGGCACTGTGTGACGCCCCACCTCTATACCCACGCTAGCCAAGAACATTACTGTGAATGCTGTCAACTAGCACGGAGAATAAGGCTGTTGAGGAGCGACCATCTGTATAATTGCTTTGTGCGAGTACCGATATACCGGATAAAAATATAACTTTTCATCTCAAGAGGAAATCCGACATACCGACACAAACTCAAAGCTACTACACAGTGGCTATAATTTCTTCGGAAACAAATATAGAAATAAACATAACATAAATCAGTCATAGACAATTCATATCACAAAGGCGGAAATAGATATGAATATTACACATGAAAGTGTACATCAGAGTAGTGGTCAAAAAGGATCCACAATAATACAAAGAAATAGCAACACGTGCTATACAAAAGAATAAGTATACATCATAGAGTCTGTATCTCAAATGTATACAACAAAAGACTACTAAACTAAAGTAGTCAACCAAAAGTCGGGATGATAGTCTGATGAGGAGTCAAGCAGAAGCACCTGTTAAATCTCAGTCTGACCCGAGTATTATTTATAAGAAAATAATAAACGGATCAGTCTAGCTATAAATATCAGATGAAGTGATATATAATAAGAGATATGACATAAACATATAATAATCACAATGCCAAGCTGTGATAAATAAGTAATTGAAAATCAACAAGAGATTAATCAATATCACAATAATCTACTCAAGATAAAAAGGAATGTCATACTCCTAATTTCATTCACCAAGCCACAATAAATGACATATATAACAATGCCAATCGTAAAAGTTGGTGAAACATAAATTCCAGAAATCAACACAAGAAATCCAGAAATCACAACAAAAGGAACAACGACGTCGTACAGCGGGACATCCGATGAACCAAATCACAATAAAAAGGATGGCCAATCCCCGGAAAAAGAAACTGGACATCGACACACCTAAAAAGATGTGCCCCATGAACAGTCGAACATCGACGCACCTAGAAAGATACGCCCCATGCTCTAGCATCGACGCACCTAGAAAGATACGCCCCATGCACAAATAAACATCGATACACCTAGAAAGATACACCCCATGTAATGTCGAACATCGATGCACCTAGAAAGATACACCCCATGCTCTAGCATCGACGCACCTAGAAAGATACGCCCCATGCACAAATAAATAAACATCGATGCACCTAGAAAGATACACCCCATATTCTAGCATCGACGCACCTAGAAAGATACGCCCCATGCACAAATAAATAAACATCGATGCACCTAGAAAGATACACCCCATGTTCTAGCATCGACGCACCTAGAAAGATACGCCCCATGCACAAATAAATAAACATCGATGCACCTAGAAAGATACACCCCATGTTCTAAAATGAGACGAAACTCAATAAAATGAGGAACAGTCCTCCACATAGACAAAGAGACATCGCACATTGCTAGTCTAAACCACAAAGATGATCGTCATGATCAAAGAGAAGTGTCAATTACAATAAGCTAGTAAATATATGAGCTTAGCCTCATGTCCCATAACCACTAGCTTAACTTAAATATTTACGAACAAATTGTAGATCTCCACTAGGAAATTGTCACAAGAGGTTCAATCGAACAAGTCCAAGAATTAACCGACGAAGTAAACGCAAGCGTTTCATACCACTTGTTTTACTAAGTCGTTTAATTAGATTTCTCATACGAGTGAGGTAAAGGTTTGTATATACTAATAGATTGGAAAACGGTTTTATAAACGAATTTGGTATTAAAATAGTATAGAAAACCTTTATATTTTTAAAGTGACAAAGCACAAGGGGGATTGTAGAAACAATCAATCACAAAGATCACATTCGAAGATGTGAATAAAAATCCAATGAAATCGATAAAGGATCCATCGAAGTGGATATATCTAAAATTCCCAAAGAAAATAAGTCATCAAAGATGATAATAAATGATGACAATAAATAGGATCATCACGAATCGATTTAAATTGGAAATTCAATCCAAAAAGGCAAATTGGACTCAAACAGCAGGTTCAGTCGACTGAACAGAGAATTTCAGTCGACTGACCCTGTACATGGAAATTTTCCAGGTTCAGGAAACTTTATGTTTCCAGTTTCAGTCGACTGTGCAGAGTTTTTCAGTCGACTGAATCATGCCTGGAAACTCTCGGGTTTCAGGTTCAGTCGACTGAACAGAGTTTTCAGTCGACTGAATCATGCCTGGGCTGTTTTTCAGCCTTATTCAAATGAAGAGCAAACTCTTCCAAAATGCAATCGGACGAACATTGGCTCTAAGGGTTTATGCCTATCGACGACCCGGCCCTATATGCTCCTCGGTGCATCACCAAAAACATGATCAAACATCCATAAAAGGATTTCACACAAATTTGACTTAAAAACCCAAAAATTGGAGTATTCACAAAATCAATCCAAAACAAGAGCAAATGCACATGAAGAAGTGTTAGGAATTCATACCCAACAACCAAAGATAGTTATAGTCATAGATGTGAGATAAAAATCTCACCTTTAAACTAAATTTATGAAGATGAAGCTTGAAAGCAACGGCAAGAACAAGCACTCTTCAATTCCAACTCAACAAGCTTGAATCTAAGCTTAAAAGAGAAACATTCCCTAAATTAGGTTTAGGAAATTACTGAAATTGAATGGAGAAAGAGTTGGAGAAGGTGAAAGAGATGCTTACCAAAGGGTTCTTCTTGAGTTTGGAGCTAAAGCTTGGATTTGCAAAGAAAGTTAGGGCTTGGAGTTTTAATTCTTTTTCCTCTCCACCATTTTCAGTTGGAGCTTGAGTTTGAGGAGTTGGAATGAAGAAATGAAGAGGAGAGGGGGATTGGGACTGAATACATAAGTGGTTAATTGGCTCAGCCCAAACCAAAACCCTAAGCAAAAAGTAGCAAAATTCAACTTTCTCCAAACATATCGAAGCTTATACTCAAAAAGGTCGCAAACGGCATTTTGAACTCAATGGGGGTGGTCTCAAGTCCTAATTCGACTGTTTGCAAAAAGTAGCTTTTCGGACCAAAATCCGACGAATGATAAAATATTTAAATAAAATATTTAAATATAAAATCGATAAATATGCGGGTTGTTACAGACTCCCCTCCTTAAAGAAATTGCGTCCTCGCAATAAGTAAGAAGGAAATATAAGAAGTAACAACCATAGAAGCATATTAACACAAAAGAAAATTTGAAATAGGAAGTTCACCCTAAAGTGCACAAAAGAGTTAGTAAGAAATCTGGTGAAACTTCAATTTCCACAATAACACCGGGCTCAAGAATGAAAACCGGAATCCCTAAGGCATTCCCGTAGATAAAAGACGTGGGGAAACGTCAAGAATAGCAGAAAATTGAGTCGGTGCAACGGCGTAGTACCAAAATGGTACGCCCGAAAAACTAGAAACTCAAACAATTTGGGACATCAGCGTAGTACAAAAACAGTACACCCAATGAACCCAAGCAAAGACATCGATGTAGTACAAAAGGTACATCCGATGAATCAAAAGCAAAGACATCGATGTAGTACCAACGGTACATCCGATGAATCAAAAGCAAAGACATCGATGTAGTACAACGGTACATCCGATGAATCAAAAGCAAAGACATCGATGTAGTACAATGGTACATCCGATGAATCAAATAGCAAAGACATCGATGTAGTACAAACGGTACATCCGATGAATCAAAAGTAAAGACATCGATGTAGTACAACAGTACATCCGATGAATCAAAAGAAAAGACATCGATGTAGTACAACGGTACATCCGATGAATCAAAAGCAAAGACATCGATGTAGTACAACGGTACATCCGATGAATCAAAAGAAAGACATCGATGTAGTACAACGGTACATCCGATGAATCAAAAGCAAAGACATCGATGTAGTACAACGGTACATCCAATGAATCAAAAGAAAAGACATCGATGTAGTACAACGGTACATCCGATGAATCAAAAGCAACGACATCGATGTAGTACAAACGGTACATCCGATGAATCAAAAGCAAAGACATCGATGTAGTACAACGGTACATCCGATGAATCAAAAGAAAAGACATCGATGTAGTACAACGGTACATCCGATGAATCAAATAGCAAATAATTTCGGAACACTGACGCAGTACAAAAACGGTACGTCCAATGAACCGAACACAATAAAAGGACATCGGACGCTAGTCCTTAAAAGGAATGAGATAAAGCTCAATAAAACGAAGTATACCAAAACGTCCGATGAACTTGATAGAAAAATAATTCCATTCAGACAACATCAAAGAGTCAACCACTTGTTGCCTACGACAAAGCGCATTGGCAACACGATTTCCCTTCTCGGGAATAAAAGAATATCAAGATCATAGGAAGCTAGGAACTCGAGTCTACAAGCAGTTCCTTAAGAGAACATAAATATTCCAAAGATTTATGATCGAGGTAGAGAACAAATTTCTCATCCAAAAATGATGATGCCAAATTCCAAAAGTAAAAACAATAGCCGCGAACACTAGATCATGAGTGGCATATCTAGTCTCGATAAACTATAATGATTTAGAAGCACAAGCGATATCACGTTCTCCTTTGCAAGAGAATGGCATTCCAAACCAATACGACTAGTATCGGTACAAATAGCAAAGTCTTGGTTCCCCTTCAGGAATCACAAGAAAGAATAAGAATATCGAAAAGAAAGGACTTCTTTTAAATAATCTTCTTTCCTGAAAAGTTAAAACTTTCAAAATTACATCTATCATTATGTAATAATCTTTCTAGAAAAATTTACATTTTTACAAGTCAATATATCGTGTCTGATTGTCACATCAAAGCGTTTAGGAAATTCCTATCGATAACGTTGATCAAGCGCATCGACCAAAATTCTTAAAGCACTCAACGGGCAATACAATCACAAAATCATCTTTTCTAGGATAAATAAATCTCTTAAAAAGTTTTAAGAATATTCTTTGCTCGTTTTAAGAGCAAAAAAAATCAAATTGCACTTATAATTAAATCTTATGAAAAAGATTTGCAAAATTTTTAAATTTCTATTTTCATCCAAAATCAATAAATACAAGAATGGTCTCATCGAAATATTCATAGAATATTCGATTTATAAAATGGATGAAATGAGTTGGACAAATTGAATGACATAATAATTCATTCATAGGAATCATAACGAGTGCGGAATGCGGTAAGTGGAATGCTAATTTCTGCAACTCGTAGCAAACGAAAACCAGTGGTAAAGTCAAACTGAAAAGACCTTAACACCACATAAAAGATTTCTTAGGTGATAATCCTAAGACAAACTCAAAAATACCTGAAAATTTCTCAAACTATATGAATGAGAGAAATAACACTTTCCTTATAAGTGGGCTTAAGGAATAAAATGATGCCATCAAGTTGGAATCAAAATCACAAAGGAAAAATAGAAATCTGCTTAACAGATTAAAAATGTCGAAGATGAGTAATCCACTCGAAAAAATAGGATATGGGCTTCACAATGATTAAGCCAATCCTTGCAGAAAGGTCAATTCCGAAGCCAAAGCAAAAATATTGGCTCGGAAAGAAAAGTCACATAAAACAATCTCGACATCTAAACAAAAGCAAATTGAGTGTTGCGGATCTACCATCCGGATTCACAATTCTCAATGAAGTCAATAAGCCCAAAATATTCAAAGAAAAAGAATTAACAATTCCTTTTGATATAAAATAGTGAGATGGAAACTATATCAAAAAGAACATGAACAAGATAATCACAAAGCAAATGTCATCAAGGATTGAATGAAAAATACCTTGACCAAGAGAAGAGTTGCTAGGGGCTTGCACAATATTTAGTTTTCTCATGTCCATATTCAAAAGTTTGGGACATGCAGATAAAAGATGACCCGGTTTCTTGCAATAGCGACAAGAATGGGGTTTTGGACACATATTCGCATAGTGTTCCTTAGAATTACAATTGTAGCATCCTCCACGATCAGGGATTGGAGTCTTTGCTACAAAAGTAGTTTGCTTCACTCTCTTATTGGGATTAAGGCTCTTGAACTTAATATGCCTCTTCTTGGAAGTCCCAATATCACAAACACTTCCTTTACCAATCTCTCCATGAAGAAGAGTAAGATCCACAAGCTGATTGAAAGAAACTTCAAGTTTCAAAGGTAGAACCATTTCGGGGTTCTTACTCAAAGCATAGATAAACTCTTGATTCTTTACAAGATCCAAAAGTTGTTGAGCAGACATAAATACTCCATCCTGGGTAGTAGCACTAGATTGACCGGCGCTGGGACGGCCTGGTCTAACCATTTCTCTTCTTTAAGAAAGAAAGAAAGAAGAGGAAAACGTTATTCTCAAAATAAATTTCAATCAAACTTGATTGATAAAACAAGGAATCATAAAGAAAATAGGATAGAACGGTACGAAGACCCGAATAAAATCCTAAAGCACAACTCCTAAGATGGACTTAGGACATGATCCTTGCTAAATTATTCTACATTGTTCCGAAATTTGGCTCTGATACCAAGATGTGACGCCCCACCTCTATACCCACGCTAGCCAAGAACATTACTGTGAATGCTGTCAACTAGCACGGAGAATAAGGCTGTTGAGGAGCGACCATCTGTATAATTGCTTTGTGCGAGTACCGATATACCGGATAAAAATATAACTTTTCATCTCAAGAGGAAATCCGACATACCGACACAAACTCAAAGCTACTACACAGTGGCTATAATTTCTTCGGAAACAAATATAGAAATAAACATAACATAAATCAGTCATAGACAATTCATATCACAAAGGCGGAAATAGATATGAATATTACACATGAAAGTGTACATCAGAGTAGTGGTCAAAAAGGATCCACAATAATACAAAGAAATAGCAACACGTGCTATACAAAAGAATAAGTATACATCATAGAGTCTGTATCTCAAATGTATACAACAAAAGACTACTAAACTAAAGTAGTCAACCAAAAGTCGGGATGATAGTCCGATGAGGAGTCAAGCAGAAGCACCTGTTAAATCTCAGTCTGACCCGAGTATTATTTATAAGAAAATAATAAACGGATCAGTCTAGCTATAAATATCAGATGAAGTGATATATAATAAGAGATATGACATAAACATATAATAATCACAATGCCAAGCTGTGATAAATAAGTAATTGAAAATCAACAAGAGATTAATCAATATCACAATAATCTACTCAAGATAAAAAGGAATGTCATACTCCTAATTTCATTCACCAAGCCACAATAAATGACATATATAACAATGCCAATCGTAAAAGTTGGTGAAACATAAATTCCAGAAATCAACACAAGAAATCCAGAAATCACAACAAAAGGAACAACGACGTCGTACAGCGGGACATCCGATGAACCAAATCACAATAAAAAGGATGGCCAATCCCCGGAAAAAGAAACTGGACATCGACACACCTAAAAAGATGTGCCCCATGAACAGTCGAACATCGACGCACCTAGAAAGATACGCCCCATGCTCTAGCATCGACGCACCTAGAAAGATACGCCCCATGCACAAATAAACATCGATGCACCTAGAAAGATACACCCCATGTAATGTCGAACATCGATGCACCTAGAAAGATACACCCCATGCTCTAGCATCGACGCACCTAGAAAGATACGCCCCATGCACAAATAAATAAACATCGATGCACCTAGAAAGATACACCCCATGTTCTAGCATCGACGCACCTAGAAAGATACGCCCCATGCACAAATAAATAAACATCGATGCACCTAGAAAGATACACCCCATGTTCTAGCATCGACGCACCTAGAAAGATACGCCCCATGCACAAATAAATAAACATCGATGCACCTAGAAAGATACACCCCATGTTCCAAAATGAGACGAAACTCAATAAAATGAGGAACAGTCCTCCACATAGACAAAGAGACATCGCACATTGCTAGTCTAAACCACAAAGATGATCGTCATGATCGAAGAGAAGTGTCAATTACAATAAGCTAGTAAATATATGAGCTTAGCCTCATGTCCCATAACCACTAGCTTAACTTAAATATTTACGAACAAATTGTAGATCTCCACTAGGAAATTGTCACAAGAGGTTCAATCGAACAAGTCCAAGAATTAACCGACGAAGTAAACGCAAGCGTTTCATACCACTTGTTTTACTAAGTCGTTTAATTAGATTTCTCATACGAGTGAGGTAAAGGTTTGTATATACTAATAGATTGGAAAACGGTTTTATAAACGAATTTGGTATTAAAATAGTATAGAAAACCTTTATATTTTTAAAGTGACAAAGCACAAGGGGGATTGTGGAAACAATCAATCACAAAGATCACATTCGAAGATGTGAATAAAAATCCAATGAAATCGATAAAGGATCCATCGAAGTGGATATATCTAAAATTCCCAAAGAAAATAAGTCATCAAAGATGATAATAAATGATGACAATAAATAGGATCATCACGAATCGATTTAAATTGGAAATTCAATCCAAAAAGGCAAATTGGACTCAAACAGCAGGTTCAGTCGACTGAACAGAGAATTTCAGTCGACTGACCCTGTACATGGAAATTTTCCAGGTTCAGGAAACTTTCTGTTTCCAGTTTCAGTCGACTGTGCAGAGTTTTTCAGTCGACTGAATCATGCCTGGAAACTCTCGGGTTTCAGGTTCAGTCGACTGAACAGAGTTTTCAGTCGACTGAATCATGCCTGGGCTGTTTTTCAGCCTTATTCAAATGAAGAGCAAACTCTTCCAAAATGCAATTGGACGAACATTGGCTCTAAGGGTTTATGCCTATCGACGACCCGGCCCTATATGCTCCTCGGTGCATCACCAAAAACATGATCAAACATCCATAAAAGGATTTCACACAAATTTGACTTAAAAACCCAAAAATTGGAGTATTCACAAAATCAATCCAAAACAAGAGCAAATGCACATGAAGAAGTGTTAGGAATTCATACCCAACAACCAAAGATAGTTATAGTCATAGATGTGAGATAAAAATCTCACCTTTAAACTAAATTTATGAAGATGAAGCTTGAAAGCAACGGCAAGAACAAGCACTCTTCAATTCCAACTCAACAAGCTTGAATCTAAGCTTAAAAGAGAAACATTCCCTAAATTAGGTTTAGGAAATTACTGAAATTGAATGGAGAAAGAGTTGGAGAAGGTGAAAGAGATGCTTACCAAAGGGTTCTTCTTGAGTTTGGAGCTAAAGCTTGGATTTGCAAAGAAAGTTAGGGCTTGGAGTTTTAATTCTTTTTCCTCTCCACCATTTTCAGTTGGAGCTTGAGTTTGAGGAGTTGGAATGAAGAAATGAAGAGGAGAGGGGGATTGGGACTGAATACATAAGTGGTTAATTGGCTCAGCCCAAACCAAAACCCTAAGCAAAAGGTAGCAAAATTCAACTTTCTCCAAACATATCGAAGCTTATACTCAAAAAGGTCGCAAACGGCATTTTGAACTCAATGGGGGTGGTCTCAAGTCCTAATTCGACTGTTTGCAAAAAGTAGCTTTTCGGACCAAAATCCGACGAATGATAAAATATTTAAATAAAATATTTAAATATAAAATCGATAAATATGCGGGTTGTTACACACTGCCTGGCGTTATACTTCCTCTTGTATGCAAAATGAAGTAAATAAAAAAAATGAACTTGTGCTACACATATTGTCATGGAAACATAAAGTAGATGGTAACCACAACCTATGCACGCATGGCCACTGTAGTGGGAATAGAAAGTGACCAAAACTTGAGTTAGTTTCATGCATCACATATAAAAGGTGATGGCTTGTTATACACGAAAAATGATTTACAAAAATGAATGACCTGTTCAGTTTTACATCAGCAAACTTTAAGGCAACAGGCAACACACCTTATACAAAATATATCTGGACTTGGTTCCAAATAAAATATGACATGTACACGTTTAAATTTGTTTAATACTCACTTTTACATGCACCCGACTCTAAGGCAACAGGCAATGCATCCTTTTGCATACTAAATATATATTTGGACTTGGACAATGCATGCATACACAAAACAACTTGGATAATGCATTTTTACCCCTGTACACGTTTTTGATGAAGAAAACAATTATGGAGAAAGGTGGCCAGGCTAGTTTGATGCACGCAAATGAAGAAGCACAAACAAAATATAGGTAGGCACAACTGTAGTTTGCTTTCTATACAATATCACACGCACGCACGAATGAAGAAAATAAGAGTGCCTGGACTTAAAAATCAGGACACTATTTTAACGCAATTGCACACTCACACCGACACCAAAATACACACTTAAACTTTAAATACACACGCACGAAACAATTGAAAACGAATGTTAAATAAAGCTATCTGGTCCATTTATATTTCACACACAACACATTGACAAAAATCAAAGTATGTGATGCAAAAACATGTTGATACAGAAAACAGTTAACGGGGCTTACATTGTTCTGTGCCTCACTTTATCTTTATAACGCATGGCAACAATGAAAGCTTTGGACCACATTTTTCTTTTTATATGCTATAACATATACATATTTTTTTCTTCGTGTGACACAATATGTACATGGATGCATCAATTTGAACAAGGCCAGAGAAAACGACAGAAAGGTAGATATCTGGGTACATGCAAGCATAAATGTCTGAACTTGAAACTTAGTGCAATGCACTATTTTACGCAAGCAAGTATAACTGAAGCACTCAATAAATTAGAAAAGTGAGTTTTGAACTCACCTTAACTCGTTTCAAAAGAAATTAGCACCAAATATTCAAGGAGAGCAGAACGACCGCCATTAATGTGTATTCACCAAGCTACTTCAAAATGAAAACGAATGAAAGATGAAGTGTTTTATGGAATGCAGCTTACTTTTCCCTTTTTTTTTCAAAGTGTGTATATGCCAAAATGAAGTAAGCTGGCAAAATATGGTACAAGGCATTTAATGTAAAACATGCCTCAAAGAAAATAGTACTAGCTGCAACACTAGTTATGCAACAGAGAAAAGAAAAAGTGTTTAACTATTTGATTAAAGAACTGAGGTGACAGTATTTTCAATATACATACACACTTGGTTCACTCCTGATTGTCAGCAATGTAAACGTTAACATTTGCTTTATGAAAAATGTGAACACTTCTTACAAATTGAATTAGATGGTAGCAACGTGAATATGCTTTTACACAAGGCCAATGTATGTAAAGAACTTGTTTCGCCAAAATGTGACAGCACGTTCCAACAGGCTACTGCAATTTTGGTTACTGACTTTACAATATTATTTTTCTTCAAATTTTTGATTTAAAATTTTTTTATTTAAAATATTCACTTCGACAGTAACTCAACAATTACGGTCGTCACCGATTTATTACGATGGTAAAAATCACGGTCGTTACATTACCATTTAATTAATTATCCTTAATTATTCTAAGTGATTATCCCCAATCAATTTCATTAATTAATTTACCTTTAATTGATTAATTATCCTCAAATTACTTACCTTAATTAATTAAGTACTCAAATTAATTGTCCTTAATTAATTATTCTTTAATCACTTGATTAATCAACTTTAATCATTTAAATTAATTAATTTTAATTAAATAATTATCTTTAAGTAATAAATTAACTTAATTAATAACTCCTTTGATTAATCACATTAATTATTCTTTAATTCAATCAAAACAATAATTAGCCTTAACTTAATTACACAAAGTAATTAGTTTTAAAAGAATTAATTTACACAAAGTAATTATCCAATCATTTACTAAAAAAACATTTAATCTTTAGAAGTAAAACTTAGAATTTATTTAAAACCTTGTTAATAAGTTTACTAAAAAAACTTGATTTATATTCCTTTAAAACCTTATTCAAATTAATAAACTTTAAAACTTAGTCAACATTTATTTGAAAACTAAACTTGTTAACTCCACAAAAGAAAAACCCGGTCCATCTCCTGATTTCCCCGATCCTTACTTTGGGTTTCCCCCAACCATTCATTTGCTTCGAGTTTTCTCGCAAAAACCCTCGAGTCGAACCCGATAAAACTGCTTCTTCCCCGAAACGTATGTACGAACCCATGTCTCGTTCACGTGCACGATTGCCAGAGCCGTCTTCGATCAACGCCGCAGCCACCAGAGCATCGTTGATGATCACTAAAGATTCGAGCAACCAAATTTGCAAAACCATCCCTAATTCAAAATCGAACAAATTCGAGACTATCAGGAAAAATCCTGATCATCTGAAACACCTCGCATCACCTCTCTCCGACACTGGAGTCCACGTCCACTCGCCTCAACCCTTTCCTTGCTTCCCTCGTTCTATTCTACCACCTTCGGTGCGACCCGATGCAATGGCGATGACGTGGAGATCAATTTTCTATCGCTAACAAAAATTTGGGCTTAAACCTTATACTGCCATTGATCAGACACAATGGCCAACTAGAAATCTGTACTTTATTTTTTCGACGATCCCTGATATCCCAGCCCCCTTCAGTCCTGATCGCGACGAACAATACCTCATTAATCAATGAAAATCGTCTATTTTCCTTTTCACGTTCAACTAGAGAGTTTGCATGATTCTTAAGCTTAAAAATCTTGTTTTTAACATCGAAAATCACGATATTCCAATTCAAATCGATTTATATAATCAAAACTTAGAATTTTAATTGTCGACTTCCTGACTGGAATTCTTTTCTATTGAAATTTCCTATTTTAAAAATAATTACATAATACATTTTTTTGAAACCATTTTTAAAAATCAAGTCTGGTTTACACTTTCATATGTCCTTTAAAGATCGAATCCTAAAAATGATTGGAAAAGGGAAATTTGATTTTTTTTCAAAATTTATTTAGCCTATGGGAATTAAATCAGAGGCCTGTATTCTTAATTTAGGCATGCACATATGCATATGTATTTATATATATACATACATCGCATTTCCATAAACACACTTCCAAGTCATCATTATTACAGGTATTAGAAATCAAGAGGAGAAATGAATTTCTACTCATAGGCAACAGAGTATTAAAGGCTAAAAGTTTGCTCACCAATTTCCTGAAAGAATAGAGGCCAGACATTTTCTTTTCTTGGAACCTGATGCTTTTAAACTTTAATGTTGATTCTTGATGCTGTTGTTTAAATTCAGAGGGTTTGAATTTGTTTTGAATTGGAATCTTCCTTCTAGGCTTTTTTTTTGATTTTTTTTGCTTAAAGCTTTGAATTGATCTCAAGCTTTTGATAACTTCTTTTGATCTGGTTGCATTGATCAGGTTCTGATCATCTTTTGATTTCTAGTTTTGATGCTTGAGATGATTTTGGTTTTCAGTTTTGAACTTGGTTTAGATTTTCATTTTGTTTTGGTTTTGATTCCTTCTTAGGTTTTCATTTTTTTTCTTTTCCAGGTTATGTTTTAGAAGATGAATATGAAATAAGAAATTTAGAAGTGAAAATATCTTAGTTTCTCACATTTTTTCCAAAATTCTAAATCAAAAGAAATTTTTAATTTTTCCACTTATTCATTTTTGGCATGCAAGGCTTACAAATGTTTTTAATACATTTTAAAATATTTACACTTGTAAATCTCATGATCTATTTTCTTTACACTTGTTAAAATATTTAATTTTATGTTTAAATCCTTTGCTTTAATTTATTTTACAAATTATATTTAAACCCCTAATCATTAATTAGTTTATAAATTTTGTTTTAATCCTTGATTTATCAAGTTGTATAAATTATGTAATACATTTTCTATTTATTTTAAATGCATACAAAACTAAATTTTATTCAAGTATAAAGAAATTGTTTTTAAGGATTAACTAACTTAATCACATACACATAGATATTTTCAAATTTTTTTTATAATTATTTTTCCCTTTTTTTAAAATACTTTATTCAAATCTTATTAATTTTTCAAAAGATATGTATATATTTGATTTTAAAATTTTTAAATAGATTTTGTAAATTTACTTATATCAATTTCAAAATATAACTTTCAAATCATCATATTGTAAATACAAAATAAATCTTTTTCTATTATTAAAATATAGAGTTTTACTTTCAAATAACTTTTGAAATTTACTATACTAAATTCAAATAAAATTTTCAAAATATATATGTTAATATTTATTATAATTAGAAAAAAAAATTCTATAAATTCCAAAATATAAATTTTTAAATCCAATTTAATTTAAAAATACTTATATTTGAGTTTCAAATCCAATATGTTATTCAAAACATTTATATCTGAATTTCCAATTAGAAATTATATTTAAAATCATATATATATATATTAATAAAAAAATATCTATTTAATTTGGAAAATACCAAATTAATTCACAATTTAATTTCAAAAATTAAATTAATTATCAAATTAAACTTGGCTAAAATCCAGGAATGTTACAGACTCCCCCCTTAAGAAAATTTCATCCTCGAAATTTGCTAGACAGGGAGACAACAAAGAACATACAAGGATTGTTTTTCCAGATCAAACTGAATATTTATTCTACATTTGGCTTACCAAATTAGAATATCATCAATAAGTATGAGAATCAAATCATTCAATACTACCAAGGTACTCGGGTTACTCGGTCTACGAAATATACAGGGGTATTGGTTAGTTCGAAAGGATAACTAACCGTTCGTAGAATTTATCTGGATCCCAAGGAATAGATAATTGGATCCAATTTTCCACAATTTTCAAACATTAGATATGGATTCCAAAATCAGGTCGAAATATCCCAAAGTTTACACCAGCCTACACCAGAAATTTCAACAAAATTTTCAAAATTTGGTTTTGACCAAAATCATTTTATTGATACAATCTTCATATTTAATTTACCAATTTATTCCAATTAAATTTCAATTTTGTTAAAGTTAAAAACGAAAAGCTGATAGAAATTTGATGAAGAGAATACGAGATAGAAACTTATCTATAATGATTCGTAGGGCCGCCACCACACCAAAGCTTCTCCCTTGAGTTGCCATGAAACAATCAAAGAATTTGAAATTGGATGATCAACAAAAGAGTTTGATAGAGAAAAGATTGTTTCCTTGTCGTTACAGGGCATTGACCATTTGTAGTCGTATTCCCTTGTCCCCTACCTCATCCTCTTCTTTCACTCATACTCATTATCAATGGATAGTAAGAGAATTTACTGAGGCATACAGTCGGATATCTTAGAGACATACTCATTCTAGGGAATTTGTAACCCTATCTCTAATGAGTTACCTAATGTGTTGTACTCCAAAAGCTAAAGTTCAACCTTCAGCTCTGATACCAAAATGTGACGACCCAATGCAATGGTGATGATGCGGCGATCAATTTTCTGTCGCTAACAAAAATGTAGGGTTAAGCACTAAAGTGCCACTGATCAGATACCATGACCAACTAGAAATCTATACTTTATTTTTCCGATGAACCCCGATATCCCAGCTCCCATTAGTCCCGATCGCGACGAACAATACCTCATTGATCAACGGAAATCGTCTATTTTCCTTTTCCACGTTCAACTCGAGAGTTTGCATGATTCTTAAACTTAAAAATCTTGTTTTTAACATCAAAAATTATCATATTCCAATTCAAATCGATTTATGTAATCAAAACTTAAAATTTTAAATGTCGAATTCCTGATTTGAATTCTTTTCTACTGAAATTTCTTGTTTTAAAAATAATTACATAAAACATTTTTTGAAAACATTTATAAAATCAAGTCTTGTTTACACTTTCATATTTCCTTTGAAGATCGAATCCTAAAAATGATTGGAAAAGGGAAATTTGATTTTTTTTTCTAAATTTATTTGGCCTATGGGAATTAAAACAGAGGCCAGTATTCTTAATTCAGGCATGCACACGGTCACTTGCATATGTGTATACACATACACACACATACATCACGTTTCCATAAACACACTTCCAAGTCATCATTATCACATGTATTAGAAATCAAGAGGAGAAATGAATTTCTACTCACAGGCAATAGGGTATTAAAGGTTGAAAGTTTGCTCACCAATTTCCTAAAGAACATAGGCCTGACATTTTTGTTTTCTTGGAACCTGATGCTTTTAAACTTTAATGTTGATTCTTGATGTTGTTGTTTAAATTCAGAGGACTTGAATTTTTTTTGAACTGGAATCTTCCTTCCAGTCTTTTTTTGATTTTTTCTGCTTAAAGCTTTGAATTGATCTCAAGCTTTTGATTCAACTTCTTTTGATCCGGTTTCATTGATCAGGTTCTGATCATCTTTTGATTTCTGGTTGTGATGTTTGAGATGATTTTGGTTTCCAGTTTTGAACTTGGTTTAGATTTTCATTTTGTTTTGGTTTTGATTCCTTCTAAGGTTTTCATTTTTTTTTCTTTTCCAGGTTATGTTTTAGAAGACGAATACGAAAAAAGAAATTTAGAAGTGAAAATATCCAGGTTTCTCACATTTTTTCTAAAATTCTAAACCAAGAGAAATTTTTTATTTTGCCACTTTTTCTGTAACGACCCAGGATTTTTAGTAGTTAAAATTTGAATATTTAATTAATTTTAAATATTAATAAGTGAATTTATTAGTCGAATAAATCTTTATTTCGAATAATTTGATTTAATTGGATAATTAAATCGATAATTTAATATGTTAAATTATGGAAATAATTGAAAATTGGGTTAAATATGATTTAAAATGATTTATAAAATTTTATTTTATCATATTGGAGTTAGAATGATATTTTAGAACTTTTAAAATCGAATTAAAAGTTAATTTGTGAAAATTGAATATTTTAATATTAAAATCGACTAGTGAAAATAGTCAATTTTTGAACAGTCTCAGAATTGAACGAAACCAGTTCCATTGGATCCGTAATAGTTAGTTATTACTGGATTTCAATTTTCGTGTCAATCGGAGTTATCGTTTGATCGTGGCAGCTCGAAACGCATCGAATTATTTTTAATATTAATTTGGCGAGTTAAAATAGCCATTTTTCAAAAAGTCTCGGATTTCGACGAAACCAGTTTCATCGGATCCGTAATGTGATATTATTGTAAGGTTTCAAATTTCGTATCAATTGGATTTACCGTTTGTCCGATACAAATTAAAACGCCTAGAAAATCGTTTAAATCGGTTTAATTTAAATTGAACGTTTATAGCCATAACTCGCACAGATGTCCGAATTAGCTTCCGAAACCTATTCCATTGCGTCCGGAACGTGGGGTAAACCCTAGAAACGCTGGTTACGGCGCGTGAATCGGAGTTCGGAATTTCCGGAATGAATAGTGTTTCGTCGGTTCCTTATAAATAGCCCACCATTCACAAATAAAAAAAAAGAAAAGAAATTAACCTAACCCTAAACGTTGCAGCCGCCTCCTCTATTTCAAAGGCCAGAAACGTTCGATCTTTCCCCCTCAATCACTCCCAATCTACAAACAATTAGAAGAAGTGATCAACTGCAAAGTTGTAGCTAACGTCGAGGGCTTCAGATCCGTACGGTGATGATGGAGTTTGGCGTCGCGTGGAGAGAGGGAGATGGCCGCGTTCTCTACAGCTTGCACACGCATTTCTTGCCATAGAGGTAGCCGAGTTCAAAGAGGCTTTGGCCGAGCATGGAGTTGGTGATGCTCTTCGAAGTGGCAGCCTCCGATCGTTGTCAAAGTCAAAGATGAAATCGCGTTTTGGAACCCTAGTTTTAGGATTGGGTTCGGCTATAACGTGCTCATCTACCTGTAGAACGAAGAGAAGAGGAAGAAAGGGGCATGGGACGTGCGGTCTTGATCAGGTTGCAGGAGATCCAAAGGTGATAATTGAGTAGGTTAAAATTTTATAATAAAATTTGTAAATTTTTATAAGTTAAAATTCGTGTAACTTATAAAATGCATAACTTTTTCATACGAGGTCGAAAACGCGCGAAACCAGTTGCGTTGGAATCGTATGGACGAGCACTACGCGATGAAATTGGATTGGAGTCGTTTGGAGTTAGTGAGAATTTCGGGTAAAATTAAACGTCCGTTTAATTTTATTCGAAATAAATCGCTAAAAACGAAATTGAAATCAAGGTGAGAACTTCTCACTCAATCGAATCAGTTTCGATTTTAATTTTAAATAGTTAGATTTAAAATATTTGAATGCATGTTGAATGATGATTGTTATCTATTGATTGTTAAAATAGACATTATGCGCCGTTAGTAAGCAGATGTTATTTATTAAAAACATATACCGCGAATATTTCATAAACAGTGAAATTGGTATTATATATAATAGCAATATATATATATTGGCATATGTATATATTGGAGTTATTGATTTCCCGCATTTGTATAGCGGATGAGACCCTATTGCGTCGTTATTAAGCGGATAATATTTTAAATCCCATATACCGCGATAATCTCGTACTGGAGCGAAATTGGTATTGTGCTAATGTTTGTGGATGCAGGAAAACAGGTTGGAGGGATCCAACTGGATTCCTCAACAGTATTTATTTTATTTCAGATATTTTGATATTTGATGGGTTATCATATCGATATATGATATCGTTGTTGTCGTGATTGGTTATTTGGTATGTAGCATCATTGGACCAAATTTTGGGATTTTAAAATGATTTTAAAGTGATTTTTGAAAGTATACGTTTATAAAATATTTTTGGAATTGATCCATTTTAAATAAATAAACGTATAATTTTAATATTATATAAAAATTATATTTTTGAGAAATATAGTTAAAAACTGATTTTTGAGAATATGATGCTAATGATTTTATAAAATAGTTTAATCGGGATTTTTGAATTTATTATGAAAAGTTGAAATATAGGATTTATAAAATTTGACTATTTTATAAATCAAAATGGTGAAATTATAAAGGACTTTGAAGACGTTTTAAAATATTAATATAAATTGACTTATATAAAAGATTTATAAATTGTTAATTTATAAATTAAAATATTAGAATTATAAAACGAGTTTTTATAAGTGTTAGAATGAATTGTGAATGAATTTCATAAATGAATGAAATCTATAGAATTATAAACGGTGAAGTTAGAAATGGAATTTTATAAGCAGTAGGTTTATAAAATTTATAAAGTTATTGAAAGAATATATTTGGATAAATAATTGAATCTTATAAGTTATAAGATTCATAATTATGAAGTTCAAAGGAACGATTTTTCAAACAAATTAATTATAAGTATTTCACTTATAATATGAACTTTTAGTATATCATTGAGATATGAATTGAGATAGGTTAATAAAGGAGATTTATAAAGGAAGTTGTTATAAAATAAATAGAAATGGAGTTTATAAACGTTGTTTTATAAATTCGCAAAGACTTATTTTGATAAGCAAAATTGTTGAAACCTATTTATGGAGTTATATTCACGTTTTAGACAGTGAATAATCCTTTAAAATGAAATGTATAGAAAGGATGAAATTGATTAACGTAGTACATTCACGTTTTTGAATAGTGAATAATATGTTAAAGAAATTGTTTTGAATGTGATGTTTTAAATGGAATTAAAACGATCTAACGATGTTTTAAATGTGTTGAGATTCGAAACCATAGATTTCAACATTTATTGTTGAAATAGATGTTTTCGAGAAATAGAAGGAAATAATGGACAATAACACTGTTGTTATAGTAAATGATTTCCGAAAGGAAATGTTTTGCATAGTATTGGGATTTATATATCTATTTTAAATTCGAATCCCTATACTAGTGATTTTGGGTTGTCGTAACGATGTTTTACGTAACTTTCGTTTTGGCCCAAATAAATATGTTTAAGAGAATGATTTCCTTAAAGAATGAAACATATACTTAATTTCGATTTAAGTATATTGAATATTTTCCAAGTGTAGAAAATAAAAAGATTTGTGAATTACTTATTTTTAATAAGTATGGAAATGTTTTCCAATATAAAGTGAATATTAGAGAATTTATCTTTTTGAAGATAAATTGAAATGGATAATTGAAATCGTATATGCATGGATATTGTGAAATATAAATTCACTATGGAATTTATGAATGAAAAGGAGAATTTGTTTAAAAATAAATATTATTTATTTTTGAAGTGTGAAATTTTATATCTAGTAAAGATATTTTTGGAAAATAAATAATTTGGAAAATTATTTGGAATCTGGTGATGTGTGCATATCCATTGATAGTTCAATAACCGACTATCAATATTTCCCTTTGAATGGGTATTTGATGTGATTTGTTTGAATGTGAATGCCACACTTATTTTTTGAATAAGCGCTCACTATTCGGGTTAACCGGGAAAGGACCATGGGGTCGTATAACCCATTCCGAATATGTGATACGTCGTTATGAATTGCATTTGATGACCGGTGTTGAAGACCGGGTATTTGCGAAAGAGATAGGATGACCTATCGATTGTCTCTGCACTGGGTAGCTCCTGGTATAGAGATTCCCTAAGTGATGGGAAATTCGATCGGGATTGTGAATACCCGGATTGCAAGGGCTTCGTGAGAAGTGCCTTCGGTTCTGTTCGAGCCCGGAACAGGCTTGTATGGATTGTATGTCTGACATTACAAATTGAGATATAAAGCAGATTTCTTTCAAATATATTTCTGTTGGTGGCGGAGAATTTATTCTTTTAGCTTAACACCCTTCTCTGAGACGTACGAGCTCAGAGGTTATGTAGTTGAAGGTTATCAGCGATATAATCCCAATTTGGTAATGTGACATGCTGAGTGTAGCTGTAAATGATCATTGTGTTGATTATTTGTGATAGGATCGTTTATTTGATCGTCTATCCTGGTGATCATTTCTATGATCATTTGTTGACCCAAAGCATGGCTTTTGTATAAAGTATGTTTTTGTGGACGTGACTTCGTCGAGCCTCACACCCCGTGATGGTCAAAACAAGAAAGATGCAGCAAGGTTATGAGGGGTAGCGCCCTTTAGGATGTGTGCATTTCCTTCTGGAAAAGGGTGGTATCATGGTATGGAGCCCAGATACTTACTCATGTTGAAAACACTTTATGATTGTGTGAATTGATTGCGAGCGCTCGGTTGAAAGGTCCCAAAGGACCGGGGGATGGCATATTCGGTCAGTTGTTACTCAGTTAGGGGTAACCCGGCCTTGTGTTGGTAGAGATCCGGTTTGGTTCTCGGGGATGTCCATCCAGAGGTATTCTCATGTGGCAATGGGAAGTTCCTTGGCCTAATCATTCGTTGGAAATCCAAAGAAACAATACGAGACTTGTACGGTTTTAGTTGTAGAACCTGCCATTTAAAATGATAGCTATAGTAAGCATAATATAATGGTACCTATGCTGGCTAAGATTTATATTCTACTTTTGAAATGAATTTTTCCTACACTATGCACTAATAATGATATCAAATGTTCTTTTTAAATGCGTATCAAGCATCTTTGACTATCATAAGGAGAAATCTCCTCCGATTCTGCATTTGCATTGTGTGTGTGTGCGGGAGGCCTTATGGTAGCCTCATTTTTAAAAGCATCGCGAATTGACTTTAAAAATATTCCTCTATTTTGATTTTAAAGATAAATAAACTGTTTTGAGTTCCCACACCAGTCACATGACTGACTCGGAGTTTATTGTTTTCCTTCCTAAACTCTGGGTGCCCACCAATTTCCACACGGGCAGTCAAGAGTTAAGGTTTATCAGGATATTCTGGAGTTGCTGTGTGACAACCCTGTATTTTTTTTATATTTTAATTATTTTGATTTAAAAAAAAAACTTATTTTACTTATTTTAAATGATTAAATTTTATTACTTAAATATAAATCTTGATTTTATATGAAATTATAATTCCAAACTTATGTAATTTGAATATGTTCCTGAAATGTTGATTTTGGTCAAAATAGTCAAGCTTTGACTTTTGACTTAAAATTTTAAAAGTTTAAAATTTTAAATTTTATCTTTTATTATGAAATTACATAAAATTCTAAGAACACCACTTTTCGTTTCGTTGAAAACGGAGTTAAAATGTAAAAGTTATGTACATTTCAATTTCTAGTATAATTTGTTTTATTGTGCAATTTTGCCTATTTTAAATTTTATAAATCATATTTTTCTTTCTTATATTTCTTTTAATATGGGTAGATATGTTAATTTATGTATATTTTCATCTCTAAATATTTTAAAAATAATAATAGGATTTTTCTAAAATTTACTATGATGATTTCCTATTTTTAAAAGGCTGTTTCCTTTTTCTGCTATTTTCTTCGTCTAAACTATATTTTAATTAAAATTTATTTATTTATTTTGTGAATTCATTTTATTTTGTGTTCTTATCTTTATTTATAAATATTTTTAAGTACACAAAAGTTTTTCCAAGTTCATTGCACTTATTTTTCATATTTTCAGGACTAGTTGTAAATTTTGCTGTTTTATTTAATTAAACTATATATAATTAATAATTTATTTATTTATTATTGTTTATTTACTAAATTTTCGTATTTTTATCTGGATTTATATATATATTTCAGTTATTTAAAATTAAAAAGAATTTAGTGGAAATTTGAAAGGTTTTGTGACTCTTTAGTTGCTTAAGTCTCTTTGTTTTCCCACCTTTTCATTTTCTAACTCTTGCATTCAATTGAGGCCAACCATATCTCATTTCTTTCAGCTGATCACATATCATTTGCACGTAAACAAATGTCCTCCTTCATCTCCTAAAAACTCACGGCACTTTAAAGAAAAATATGGCTTCCATTCTCCTCTCATCTTCTTCCTTTTTTCCATTTGTTTGCCTTGATTTTTGCCCTGCTTCTTCATGCTTTGCTCAGCCTAACCTCTCCACCATCTCCTCCACCATCTACAGCAGCTCCTCCTCCCCCTCCTCTGACATTAACCAAGTTTTGCCCATCCATTGAGGTTAGCATCACAAACTTTGCACCAAACCCCTTGAAATTGCCTAGCCTAGCCATATACTCCACTATCTCCTTCATATCTTGCCTTGGCCACCTCCTATTGTTCCACCACCACCACGATACAACCTTTGACCCTCCACCTACCCACTGTCCAGACCTGAACCAGATCAGGCCGTGGCCTCTCCATGTTGAAAACTCCACAAAAATTGCAAGCAAACCCTTAAAACTAGCCTAGCCGAGCCTTAATGCCAATATCCTTTCACATACTCCTCTTGGCCACCCCTAGAACCACCACCACCAGCAACCACATGACCTTTGGGTGCTGCTATACCATCACTCTCCACTGTCTAGATCTGAAGTAAGTATAGCCAGCCCAAGTGTGCCATAGGTCGAGCCAAATATGGACCAAAATCCTTGTTTATGCCTTGTAGTCATAGTTTCATGTACACATACCTTTGCACCATCATCAAATCCATGATACGCTGACCTGTTGCATCCAAACCTGATCCAAAACCATTCCATTACAGTGCTTTTCCAGTCCATAGCTGAAGCATACAAAGGTGAATGCAAGTGCAAAAGTTCTAGCTTTGAATTGTGTACTAATTCCTAGCATTGTTTTGTAATATCTTGGTTTATAATTCATGTTTGTTATTGTTTGTTTGATTTGTATTCAAGGGAATTAATCCTTGGCTCCTCCATTCGTATCTGTGTCGTGCTTTTGTGCTTGTGTAGATTCCGTTCGTGAAATTCGTTGTTGTGTCTCCAGCTCAAACCGGTGAGTTATTCTTACCAGACAATCTGTACCTATATAACTGATAAACCGACACCATTTGAATCTGTAAATGTATTGCATCATGTTATAACTGCTATATTATGATCATATGATGTTTACACCTGTTATTACACCTGTTATATCACTTGTTACTGTTTATTATGCTATTCTGTTTATTTATATCAGTTTATCACACTGCAAGTTCCCTTTTGATTAGAATCACTATGGGTTGAAATGATATATACCCGAACGGACTTTGGAATAAGGGAAAATTGTTATGGGCTGAAATGATAGACCTGAATGATTTTAAAATCATTTATTTAACTTGGGATTGCGGGTTTGAAATGATAAAACCCGGATTTTTCTTTTTAAACTGCGGATTGAAATGATACATATCCGTATCACTTTACCTAGCGTAGAAAATTATATATAGACCCGTAGTTAATATATGTTTTCCTAAAATCTTTAAAGTTATTTTAGAAATGTAAATATTATATTATTTTGATTTAAATATAATTAAAAAGGATTTTTGTAAAATATTATTGATTTTATGAATAATTGTAAGTGAATTGAATTAATGGAAAAGTTAGAAATTTTGAACGTAAGTTATTTTGGAAAAATTGATTTAATTATAATTGGAAATTTAATTGAATATGAATTTATGATAATTTGAATATAAATTGAATTTAAAGTGATTTTATATCATATTAATGATTTTTAATAAAGCTGAAATGTGAAATGAATGAATATTTTAAGTTGAAATTTTGAAATATAACTAAAATTGGAAATTTATGAAATTGACTTGAAAGGGAAATTTTAGTTAAGTAAATAAAAATAAAAATAAGTTATATTTGAGAATTTTAACATAAATGTTAAGTTGAAATTTAATGTAGTGAATCTAAAATTGAACATTGCATTTTGATAAGTGAATTATTATTAAAACTTGATTTTTGAATGGAAATTTAACTTTATAAAATCATGAACTTGAGGAAAATTAAATGATGTTTATAAATGTGAAATGTATGATTTTATAAGTTAAAAAATGTTTTAAATAAAAATATAATTGGTTGAGAAATTTTATTGAATATTTGAAGTTAATTTACTGCATTTTTGAAATTCTATTAATTACAATGTGAATGATATTACAGCATTGTAAATGCTGTAGTTGACGATAATGAACTAAAAAGATAAATTGAATTAAAAGCTATTATAGAAAATTTTTGTAAGTGCTATAATTTTTGAATCTAACTAAGTTTATTTGAAATTTAAGTAAACCCTATTACAACATTTTAAAATGTTGTCTTTTGTTAAAGTGAACTGTTTTGAATGTATTTTTCCGTAGCATTTTCTAAATGCCACGAAAAGTGAATCTTTACTGTTTTAATAAACTTAAGTGAATAAATGAACATTGAAAGTTGAAAATTTTGGAAGTTTAATAATTTAATTATTAAACATAATAACTTCATTTTAGTGATTAAAAATGATTTTTGGAATATAAACTGTTTTGAAATATGAATTGAAATGGTATTTTAAATTGAATAAAATGAATAATGATATTGAAATGAATGTGGTTGTGAAAAGAGATGATATTTTGATATATTAAATGATTGAAATGTGGTTTCGAAAAGACATGATATATTGAAATGATTTGAAATGAAGTTTTGAAAGATATGATATTCTGGTATATATTAAATGATTCGAAGATGAAGTTTTGAAAGTTATGATATTTTGAAATTAAGACGATTTGAAAATGAAGTTTGAAAGATGTGATGTTTATGTATTAAAAATGATTTGAAATGACTTGATAATTATTTTGATAAATATTGAATTTGGAAGATATGATGTTTATGTATTAAAAATGATTTGAAATGACTTGATAAATATTTTGATAAATATTGAATTTGGAAGATGTGATGTTTATGTATTAAAAATGATTTGAAATGACTTGATAATTACTTTGATAAATATTTGAATTGAAAGATATGGTATGATGATATATTGAAATGGTTTGGAAATGATTTAATCTTTATTTTGATAAAGATTTGGGTTGAAATGATATTTTATTTTGAAGTATAAAATATGTTTTAAAGTTATAACTACGGGTTATAATAACGATTGGTTGTTAAAGAGACCGGGATCGGATATTGTCTTATAGCCGGCCAATACCGAAAACCACTTTAACAACTGTGTACGCGGTGGAGATTCCAGAATGAAGTAGGATGGTGGCGACGTTCTCGAGGTATATTACGTGGACCCAACTCCCGTAAGTTGGCATATATGACTAAAACAGGAGCTATACCGGGCTACATAAAGGGTCGCACCCTTTCATCGAGCATGCTCCATCGGAAACCATTCTATTACTTTTGTGATTCGATTCGGTGGCGCCACATTTGATTCGGGGGTATTGTTCGAGGTGGGCGGAAGCTGCTGGCTTGCCGTCACCACCGGTCCGGGAGTGCAAACGGTGTATCCACCCTGGCATTGCCTCGCGTGCCGTGTCATATCCTTATATCGAGTCCACTGCGATTTTGGTTTTAAAGATCCGACAGCGTTAAGGTTCACCATCCCCTTAACGCTATTTTCTATATGATTATACTTTACTGATTAGACACTACTGTATATAGCGCAATATACTATATAGTAAATAGTTTAACGGATCCTTAGAGGATGGGCGGTCCCAAGCATCTTCTAAGTTACTTGTACCTTTACTACAGTTCACTTGAGTTGGTTTACATTGTATAAGTATGTATGTCCTGACTCGAGTGTTTGTATTTTTATTTACGCTCGGGTCAGCCTGAGTTATTCACAGATTTGGATTTCCACTTTCTGGAGATTGGAATCGCTGGAGATTATCTACTTGTCATGTTTATCTTTTGAAACCTGTTGTTCCTTTCAGCGCTTGTATTAGTTGACTTCTACGAAGTGAGACTTCTTTTGTACCTTATTTCCTCTATTGTATTTTATGTAACTCTGATATTTTTATATAGTAGCTTCATGAACTACTATTTCTTTTGCTTCCGCTGCACTATTATTACTCTGTGTCTGTGATTCTATGATTTTTATTTACTGTATATTCTGAGATTTGCCAAATTTTTATTTACAACGCGGTATTTTGAGCAATTTAATTCCAGCATGAGTGTCTACCTATACACTTATAATGGATGCGAATGGTTGAAAATACCACGGTTGTTACAGTTGGTATCAGAGCTTTGGTAGCTCTAGGCAAAACTCAGCATATGGAGTAGATGTGTTTACAGAATCCCTTTCATTCGAGTTGAATCTCTTTCTTTTGACTCGATTCTTTTGAATTTTGGAACGTTCCCTGTGGTTCCAAAATCCATTCTTATTCCCCGCTATTCATGTTCATTTGATTCTGGAGTATCCCATAACTCCACTTCGAATGATCTTTATAGCGAATTGGCGGTCTCGCTAATCTCAAAAATTTTCTTGTAAAAGGGGTGAAACTCCTTTACAACAGCATCGATTCACCAAAGATTTTATATCCTCAGTTTAGATGCTAGTATCTCCTATTATCCAAAACTCTATCTTATGAGGTTGAATGTAGATTTACCCCAGAAAATCCACTTCGACCTTATACTTTAAGTCACGGTTGACCCGATTAAGGTTGCCCGTGATTTATATTAGCTAATCCACCTCCCTACTCTATATTTAATCATCTTGTCTTTTGTTTCCAACATATTTTCAAACATTTTGAATTGTATTTGTCAATCTATATTTTTTTATATATTGTGTTGTTTGAGTTGTTGATGTTGATTTGGGTTTCCGATCGATTCGTCTGATCAGCGCTATCGATAGGATTTCTAAAACACTTTGATAGAACAAACTGACACAATATTATTTTAAAAATTTGGTTAATGAAATAAAATTTTGATATATATATCTATGGAACTTAACGAAATGATTCAAATTGATAATTTGAAATGATAATACTTGATTTATCATTTATTGTTCTATAAATGAATTTATAAATAATTGTTTATAAATTGATTTGGGAACTTAAATGAATTTAGAAAAGAAATCTGAGAATTTATTTTCCGATGATCTCGAACTTTGGTTTAAAAGTTTTAAAAGGGTTATATTATTTAAAGTATTTTGAATAGAATTTGTTTTCAAAGAATTTTAAAGGTTTAAAATTAGTGCTCTTCTCTTTGTCGCTGGAAAATAACTTCGGTGATGATCGCGACATCATCGACGTTCATTTTCGAGTTCGAAGTTAAGAGACTGTTATGTAGTCTTGCTACAGCTTTGTTTTGGGGAATTTAATTGATTTGAATTTCTAAAATATGACTTGATTTATAATAATATAGATATATGATTGAAATTTGATTTGACATATTATATATATTATGACTTATCTCTAAATGGTTTGAATGTAATCGAAAATTTAATTCTTAAATTTTATTTTTAAAGAATATTTTCAATTATAAGAAATTTTTTGTTAGTTTAAGATGATTGGATAATAAGATAATGAAACTTGATATAGTTAAGATTTATTTAACTTGTGTAAAAATATTAATTATCAATTTAAGTTGAAATTTCCATGCTTTCAAATCTGTTTCCTTATTTTGCTTTCCAAACTATATTTTGGTTGTCCTTATCATCCTTATCTTGATATAGATTGGTATAGGCATCTTTCTACAATCTTTATGTTAGAAATCTTTCTATAATCTTTGATAGATCTTTGGTAATCATTTTGAATCTACCTTTTCGTGCATGTGTTCTTAATTTTGGAGAATCTTGGAAAGATCATCTCCACCTTGTTAAACTTACCTATAACAACAGTTATCAGGTATAATTTCAATCTTCTTGTCATCTTATCTTAATCCTATTTCACTCTATCTTTTTTCTGTGCTTTTCCGTACCTCGTTCCTTTTCGAGGACGAAAAGATTTGAGTGGGGGAGAGTGTGACAACCCTGTATTTTTTTTATATTTTAATTATTTTGATTTAAAAAAAAAAACTTATTTTACTTATTTTAAATGATTAAATTTTATTACTTAAATATAAATCTTGATTTTATATGAAATTATAATTCCAAACTTGTGTAATTTGAATATGTTCCTGAAATGTTGATTTTGGTCAAAATAGTCAAGCTTTGACTTTTGACTTAAAATTTTAAAAGTTTAAAATTTTAAATTTTATCTTTTATTATGAAATTACATAAAATTCTGAGAACACCACCTTTTGTTTCGTTGAAAACGGAGTTAAAATGTAAAAGTTATGTACATTTCAATTTCTAGTATAATTTGTTTTATTGTGCAATTTTGCCTATTTTAAATTTTATAAATCATATTTTTCTTTCTTATATTTCTTTTAATATGGGTAGATATGTTAATTTATGTATATTTTCATCTCTAAATATTTTAAAAATAATAATAGGATTTTTCTAAAATTTACTATGATGATTTCCTATTTTTAAAAGGCTGTTTCCTTTTTCTGCTATTTTCTTCGTCTAAACTATATTTTAATTAAAATTTATTTATTTATTTTGTGAATTCATTTTATTTTGTGTTCTTATCTTTATTTATAAATATTTTTAAGTACATAAAAGTTTTTCCAAGTTCATTGCACTTATTTTTCATATTTTCAGGACTAGTTGTAAATTTTGCTGTTTTATTTAATTAAACTATATATAATTAATAATTTATTTATTTATTATTGTTTATTTACTAAATTTTCGTATTTTTATCTGGATTTATATATATATTTCAGTTATTTAAAATTAAAAAGAATTTAGTGGAAATTTGAAAGGTTTTGTGACTCTTTAGTTGCTTAAGTCTCTTTGTTTTCCCACCTTTTCATTTTCTAACTCTTGCATTCAATTGAGGCCAACCATATCTCATTTCTTTCAGCTGATCACATATCATTTGCACGTAAACAAATGTCCTCCTTCATCTCCTAAAAACTCACGGCACTTTAAAGAAAAATATGGCTTCCATTCTCCTCTCATCTTCTTCCTTTTTTCCATTTGTTTGCCTTGATTTTTGCCCTGCTTCTTCATGCTTTGCTCAGCCTAACCTCTCCACCATCTACAGCAGCTCCTCCTCCCCCTCCTCTGACATTAACCAAGTTTTGCCCATCCATTGAGGTTAGCATCACAAACTTTGCACCAAACCCCTTGAAATTGCCTAGCCTAGCCATATACTCCACTATCTCCTTCATATCTTGCCTTGGCCACCTCCTATTATTCCACCACCACCACGATACAACCTTTGACCCTCCACCTACCCACTGTCCAGACCTGAACCAGATCAGGCCGTGGCCTCCCCATGTTGAAAACTCCACAAAAATTGCAAGCAAACCCTTAAAACTAGCCTAGCCGAGCCTTAATGCCAATATCCTTTCACATACTCCTCTTGGCCACCCCTAGAACCACCACCACCAGCAACCACATGACCTTTGGGTGCTGCTATACCATCACTCTCCACTGTCTAGATCTGGAGTAAGTATAGCCAGCCCAAGTGTGCCATAGGTCGAGCCAAATATGGACCAAAATCCTTGTTTATGCCTTGTAGTCATAGTTTCATGTACACATACCTTTGCACCATCATCAAATCCATGATACGCTGACCTGTTGCATCCAAACCTGATCCAAAACCATTCCATTACAGTGCTTTTCCAGTCCATAGCTGAAGCATACAAAGGTGAATGCAAGTGCAAAAGTTCTAGCTTTGAATTGTGTACTTATTCCTAGCATTGTTTTGTAATATCTTGGTTTATAATTCATGTTTGTTATTGTTTGTTTGATTTGTATTCAAGGGAATTAATCCTTGGCTCCTCCATTCGTATCTGTGTCGTGCTTTTGTGCTTGTGTAGATTCCGTTCGTGAAATTCGTTGTTGTGTCTCCAGCTCAAACCGGTGAGTTATTCTCACCAGACAATCTGTACCTATATAACTGATAAACCGACACCATTTGAATCTGTAAATGTATTGCATCATGTTATAACTGCTATATTATGACATATGATGTTTACACCTGTTATTACACCTGTTATATCACTTGTTACTGTTTATTATGCTATTCTGTTTATTTATATCAGTTTATCACACTGTAAGTTCCCTTTTGATTAGAATCACTATGGGTTGAAATGATATATACCCGAACGGACTTTGGAATAAGGAAAAATTGTTATGGGCTGAAATGATAGACCTGAATGATTTTCAAATCATTTATTTAACTTGGGATTGCGGGTTTGAAATGATAAAACCCGGATTTTTCTTTTTAAACTGCGGATTGAAATGATACATATCCGTATCACTTTACTTAGCGTAGAAAATTATATATAGACCCGTAGTTAATATATGTTTTCCTAAAATCTTTAAAGTTATTTTAGAAATGTAAATATTATATTATTTTGATTTAAATATAATTAAAAAGGATTTTTGTAAAATATTATTGATTTTATGAATAATTGTAAGTGAATTGAATTAATGGAAAAGTTAGAAATTTTGAACGTAAGTTATTTTGGAAAAATTGATTTAATTATAATTGGAAATTTAATTGAATATGAATTTATGATAATTTGAATATAAATTGAATTTAAAGTGATTTTATATCATATTAATGATTTTTAATAAAGCTGAAATGTGAAATGAATGAATATTTTAAGTTGAAATTTTGAAATATAACTAAAATTGGAAACTTATGAAATTGACTTGAAAGGGAAATTTTAGTTAAGTAAATAAAAATAAAAATAAGTTATATTTGAGAATTTTAACATAAATGTTAAGTTGAAATTTAATGTAGTGAATCTAAAATTGAACATTGCATTTTGATAAGTGAATTATTATTAAAACTTGATTTTTGAATGGAAATTTAACTTTATAAAATCATGAACTTGAGGAAAATTAAATGATGTTTATAAATGTGAAATGTATGATTTTATAAGTTAAAAAATGTTTTAAATAAAAATATAATTGGTTGAGAAATTTTATTGAATATTTGAAGTTAATTTACTGCATTTTTGAAATTCTATTAATTACAATGTGAATGATATTACAGCATTGTAAATGCTGTAGTTGACGATAATGAACTAAAAAGATAAATTGAATTAAAAGCTATTATAGAAATTTTTTGCAAGTGCTATAATTTTTGAATTTAACTAAGTTTATTTGAAATTTAAGTAAACCCTATTACAACATTTTAAAATGTTGTCTTTTGTTAAAGTGAACTGTTTTGAATGTATTTTTCCGTAGCATTTTCTAAATGCCACGAAAAGTGAATCTTTACTGTTTTAATAAACTTAAGTGAATAAATGAACATTGAAAGTTAAAAATTTTGGAAGTTTAATAATTTAATTATTAAACATAATAACTTCATTTTAGTGATTAAAAATGATTTTTGGAATATAAACTGTTTTGAAATATGAATTGAAATGGTATTTTAAATTGAATAAAATGAATAATGATATTGAAATGAATGTGGTTGTGAAAAGAGATGATATTTTGATATATTAAATGATTGAAATGTGGTTTCGAAAAGATATGATATATTGAAATGATTTGAAATGAAGTTTTGAAAGATATGATATTCTGGTATATATTAAATGATTCGAAGATGAAGTTTTGAAAGTTATGATATTTTGAAATTAAGACGATTTGAAAATGAAGTTTGAAAGATGTGATGTTTATGTATTAAAAATGATTTGAAATGACTTGATAATTATTTTGATAAATATTGAATTTGGAAGATATGATGTTTATGTATTAAAAATGATTTGAAATGACTTGATAAATATTTTGATAAATATTGAATTTGGAAGATGTGATGTTTATGTATTAAAAATGATTTGAAATGACTTGATAATTACTTTGATAAATATTTGAATTGAAAGATATGGTATGATGATATATTGAAATGGTTTGGAAATGATTTAATCTTTATTTTGATAAAGATTTGGGTTGAAATGATATTTTATTTTGAAGTATAAAATATGTTTTAAAGTTATAACTACGGGTTATAATAACGATTGGTTGTTAAAGAGACCGGGATCGGATATTGTCTTATAGCCGGCCAATACCGAAAACCACTTTAACAACTGTGTACGCGGTGGAGATTCCAGAATGAAGTAGGATGGTGGCGACGTTCTCGAGGTATATTACATGGACCCAACTCCCGTGAGTTGGCATATATGACTAAAACAGGAGCTATACCGGGCTACACAAAGGGTCGTACCCTTTCATCGAGCATGCTCCATCGGAAACCATTCTATTACTTTTGTGATTCGATTCGGTGGTGCCACATTTGATTCGGGGGTATTGTTCGAGGTGGACGGAAGCTGCTGGCTTGCCGTCACCACCGGTCCGGGAGTGCAAACGGTGTATCCACCCTGGCATTGCCTCGCGTGCCGTGTCATATCCTTATATCGAGTCCACTACGATTTTGGTTTTAAAGATCCGACAGCGTTAAGGTTCACCATCCCCTTAATGCTATTTTCTATATGATTATACTTTACTGATTAGACACTACTGTATATAGCGAAATATACTACATAGTAAATAGTTTAACGGATCCTTAGAGGATGGGCGGTCCCAAGCATCTTCTAAGTTACTTGTACCTTTACTACAGTTCACTTGAGTTGGTTTACATTGTATAAGTATGTATGTCCTGACTCGAGTGTTTGTATTTTTATTTACGCTCGGGTCAGCCTGAGTTATTCACAGATTTGGATTTCCACTTTCTGCAGATTGGAATCGCTGGAGATTATCTACTTGTCATGTTTATCTTTTGAAACCTGTTGTTCCTTTCAGCGCTTGTATTAGTTGACTTCTACGAAGTGAGACTTCTTTTGTACCTTATTTCCTCTATTGTATTTTATGTAACTCTGATATTTTTATATAGTAGCTTCATGAACTACCATTTCTTTTGCTTCCGCTGCACTATTATTACTCTGTGTCTGTGATTCTATGATTTTTATTTACTGTATATTCTGAGATTTGCCAAATTTTTATTTACAACGCGGTATTTTGAGCAATTTAATTCCGGCATGAGTGTCTACCTATACACTTATAATGGATGCGAATGGTTGAAAATACCACGGTTGTTACATGCTGGAGGCAAGTTGGATGGCATGGCGTATTACTAGTATATAGTATTTCTTTTCCGCTGTTTGATGTTGTTTGTTGTTGTTGTACACTCTGATGTAATGATGATATGATGTGATGTAATGTAATAACTGATATAGTTCTTTGTTTAAAGATTATTCATTTATTATTATATGTTGTTCCGCTGCGAATTGTGAGATTCTGTTGTTGTTCTGTTGTTTTCTATTCCGTTCTATTTTCTATTTTCTTTTCTCTCTATTTTCTCTCTTCTTCTACCTCTTTCTTTTTCTTAAACCATAACATTTCGGGTTTCCGGCCTTCGATTTCTCGGCAGTCGATAAAGTGAGTATCGATGTTGAATTTTCGAAAGTCCAAAATTTTCGGGACGTTACATCTGGTATCAGAGCATATGGTTAAGCGACAACCATGGTTCTGCTGGGTATTACTCATTAGAGATAGAGTCAGTAGTACTCTAGAATGAGTTTGAGTGTAATAATAGCTATGAGAGCGTATTTGTTAGTGAATATGAAATTGTTTTATATTGTGATGATTGGTTTATTGAGTGGCATATGAACCTTCGTCAGCACGGTCTGGACAACTATGCCAAAGGGGTTTATAAACACTTAAATAGAACAATTCGACACAGTATTTTTTTAAAATGGGTAAATGAAATAATTTTACCTTGAGTATATTTTATATATAAAGAAATAATTTTTTCAGAATTATGAAAGTGTATATAAGTTGATTGTTTAGTTGTTTGAATAATCTAAATTGAAGAATAATTGTATAAGTAAAAAGAATTATAAGAATTGAATTATAATTAAAGTAATTTACAATTGTAAAACAAACTTATATATATAAGAAGTGAAACTATATGAATATATTTATGAATATAAGTTGTAAATAAAAATGAATTTAAAGTTAAATGAAATTCAACTTTAGAAATTGAATTGAATGAATGGATTAAATGATTAATCAATTAAATGTAAATAAAGTTGATATGAAATAATGAATATAAGTGTTAATTCATTAAAATCTAATGTTATTAGAAGTTGAATAGTTGAATAAAAATCAATTAATTAAACCAATTGAAAGCAAAGGAATTTGGTTGTAATTGATATACATTGGTTGTTATATGGTTGTTAGTTGATTGATTGTATATAATTCATTAAGCATTAATGAAATTGGAAGTTAAATTAATTGGAATTCAATTGGAAGTTAAGTGAATCTTAAATAAAATTGAATTTGATTTGGAAGTGAACCAACTTGAATATGAATTAGTGAATATAAACTAATTGAAAATGAATGTTAGTAAGAACATCCACTGTTAATGAATCGAATGTGATTAAATTGAAAACCATTTCATTGAATATTAATGAGAATATGAATGAATATAATTTGGTTATGAATTTGTTGAATGCTAATTGTATGTTAGTTGGTTGATGGTTGAATATATATTGCTTTTATTGCATTTGCTATGTTGACATATATAGTGATTATGTTGCTATAGGTTGTATATTCGATACTATTGTCTATATGCATGATTCTCATGTTGTTTGTTGAGTGATTAGTAGGTGCGGATCGCGTTTGCTTCGCATTGGAGCTCGCTTTCGCGCTATATATTAGCCGTATATGCACGCTAATAAAATATAAGGTACATATCTCGGATTACATACCGTACTTTTATACTTTTTTCCCTGCGGGATGCCTCATTACTTGATGAGATGTATATCACAAGATATATATACTGTCATTTTTTTTCGGATCGAGCCGCGCAAAGGAGACTATGGCGAATTTTTTCGGAAATTTAAGGCGCTAGAAAATTTTTGAGAAAATTGAAAAATTTTGAAAACTTTAACTGTGATTTTGGAATTGAAAGTTAAACTATAGTAGTTGTTTTTGAAAAGATAACTAAGTATGATTTGAAAACTTAGTAAGTTATTATAAGAAGTTTGACTATGGATTTATGGAAAGTTAATCGATTCTGTAACTTTTCTTACTTAATAATTTCGAGGACGAAATTCTTTTAAGGGGGGAAGATTGTAACGACCCAGGATTTTTAGTAGTTAAAATTTGAATATTTAATTAATTTTAAATATTAATAAGCGAATTTATTAGTCGAATAAATCTTTATTTCGAATAATTTGATTTAATTGGATAATTAAATCGATAATTTAATATGTTAAATTATGGAAATAATTGAAAATTGGGTTAAATATGATTGAAAATGATTTGTAAAATTTTATTTTATCATATTGGAGTTAAAATGATATTTTAGAACTTTTAAAATCGAATTAAAAGTTAATTTGTGAAAATTGAATATTTTAATATTAAAATCGACTAGTGAAAATAGTCAATTTTTGAACAGTCTCAGAATTGAACGAAACTAGTTCCATTGGATCCGTAATAGTTAGTTATTACCGGATTTCAATTTTCGTGTCAATCGGAGTTATCGTTAGATCGTGGCAGCTCGAAACGCATCGAATTATTTTTAATATTAATTTGGCGAGTTAAAATAGCCATTTTTCAAAAAGTCTCGGATTTCGACGAAACCAGTTTCATCGGATCCGTAATGTGATATTATTGTAAGGTTTCAAATTTCGTATCAATTGGATTTACCGTTTGTCCGATACAAATTAAAACGCCTAGAAAATCGTTTAAATCGGTTTAATTTAAATTGAACGTTTATAGCCATAACTCGCACAGATGTCCGAATTAGCTTTCGAAACATGTTCCATTGTGTCTGGAACGCGGGGTAAACCCTAGAAACGCTGGTTACGGTGCGTGAATCGGAGTTCGGAATTTCCGGAATGAATAGTGTTTCGTCGGTTCCTTATAAATAGCCCACCATTCACAAATAAAAAAAAATAAAAAAAGAAATTAACCTAACCCTAAACGTTGCAGCCGCCTCCTCTATTTCAAAGGCCAGAAACGTTCGATCTTTCCCCCTCAATCACTCCCAATCTACAAACAATTAGAAGAAGTGATCAACTGCAAAGTTGTAGCTAACGTCGAGGGCTTCAGATCCGTACGGTGATGATGGAGTTTGGCGTCGCGTGGAGAGAGGGAGATGGCCGCGTTCTCTACAGCTCGCGCACGCATTTCTTGCCATAGAGGTAGCCGAGTTCAAAGAGGCTTTGGCCGAGCATGGAGTTGGTGATGCTCTTCGAAGTGGCAGCCTCCGATCGTTGTCAAAGTCAAAGATGAAATCGCGTTTTGGAACCCTAGTTTTAGGATTGGGTTCGGCTATAACGTGCTCACCTACCTGTAGAACGAAGAGAAGAGGAAGAAAGGGGTATGGGACGTGCGGTCTTGATCAGGTTGCAGGAGATCCAAGGGTGATAATTGAGTAGGTTAAAATTTTATAATAAAATTTGTAAATTTTTATAAGTTAAAATTCGTGTAACTTATAAAATGCATAACTTTTTCATACGAGGTCGAAAACGCGCGAAACCAGTTGCGTTGGAATCGTATGGACGAGCACTACGCGATGAAATTGGATTGGAGTCGTTTGGAGTTAGTGAGAGTTTCGGGTAAAATTAAACGTCCGTTTAATTTTATTCGAAATAAATCGATAAAAACAAAATTGAAATCAAGGTGAGAACTTCTCACTCAATCGAATCAGTTTCGATTTTAATTTTAAATAGTTAGATTTAAAATATTTTAATGCATGTTGAATGATGATTGTTATCTATTAATTGTTAAAATAGACATTATGTGCCGTTAGTAAGCGGATGTTATTTATTAAAAACATATACCGCGAATATTTCATAAACAGTGAAATTGGTATTATATATAATAGCAATATATATATATATATATTGGCATATGTATATATTGGAGTTATTGATTTCCCGCATTTGTATAGCGGATGAGACCCTATTGCGCCGTTATTAAGCGGATAATATTTTAAATCCCATATACCGCAATAATCTCGTACTGGAGCGAAATTGGTATTGTGCTAATGTTTGTGGATGCAGGAAAACAGGTTGGAGGGATCCAACTGGATTCCTCAACATTATTTATTTGATTTCAGATATTTTGATATTTGATGGGTTATCATATCGATATATGATATCGTTGTTGTCGTGATTGGCTATTTGGTATGTAGCATCATTGGACCAAATTTTGGGATTTTAAAATGATTTTAAAGTGATTTTTGAAAGTATACGTTTATAAAATATTTTTGGAATTGATCCATTTTAAATAAATAAACGTATAATTTTAATATTATATAAAAATTATATTTTTGAGAAATATAGTTAAAAACTGATTTTTGAGAATATGATGCTAATGATTTTATAAAATAGTTTAATCGGGATTTTTGAATTTATTATGAAAAGTTGAAATATAGGATTTATAAAATTTGACTATTTTATAAATCAAAATGGTGAAATTATAAAGGACTTTGAAGACGTTTTAAAATATTAATATAAATTGACTTATATAAAAGATTTATAAATTGTTAATTTATAAATTAAAATATTAGAATTATAAAACGAGTTTTTATAAGTGTTAGAATGAATTGTGAATGAATTTCATAAATGAATGAAATCTATAGAATTATAAACGGTGAAGTTAGAAATGGAATTTTATAAGCAGTAGGTTTATAAAATTTATAAAGTTATTGAAAGAATATATTTGGATAAATAATTGAATCTTATAAGTTATAAGATTCATAATTATGAAGTTCAAAGGAACGATTCTTCAAACAAATTAATTACAAGTATTTCACTTATAATATGAACTTTTAGTATATCATTGAGATATGAATTGAGATAGGTTAATAAAGGAGATTTATAAAGGAAGTTGTTATAAAATAAATAGAAATGGAGTTTATAAACGTTGTTTTATAAATTCGCAAAGAATTATTTTGATAAGCAAAATTGTTGAAACCTATTTATGGAGTTATATTCACGTTTTAGACAGTGAATAATCCTTTAAAATGAAATGTATAGAAAGGATGAAATTGATTAACGTAGTACATTCACGTTTTTGAATAGTGAATAATATGTTAAAGAAATTGTTTTGAATGTGATGTTTTCAATGGAATTAAAACGATCTAACGGTGTTTTAAATGTGTTGAGATTCGAAACCATAGATTTCAACATTTATTGTTGAAATAGATGTTTTCGAGAAATAGAAGGAAATAATGGACTATAACACTGTTGTTATAGTAAATGATTTCCGAAAGGAAATGTTTTGCATAGTATTGGGATTTATATATCTATTTTAAATTCGAATCCCTATACTAGTGATTTTGGGTTGTCGTAACGATGTTTTACGTAACATTCGTTTTGGCCCAAATAAATATGTTTAAGAGAATGATTTCCTTAAAGAATGAAACATATACTTAATTTTGATTTAAGTTTATTGAATATTTTCCAAGTGTAGAAAATAAAAAGATTTGTGAATTACTTATTTTTAATAAGTATGGAAATGTTTTCCAATATAAAGTGAATATTAGAGAATTTATCTTTTTGAAGATAAATTGAAATGGATAATTGAAATCGTATATGCATGGATATTGTGAAATATAAATTCACTATGGAATTTATGAATGAAAAGGAGAATTTGTTTAAAAATAAATATTATTTATTTTTGAAGTGTGAAATTTTATATCTAGTAAAGACATTTTTGGAAAATAAATAATTTGGAAAATTATTTGGAATCTGGTGATGTGTGCATATCCATTGATAGTTCAATAACCGACTATCAATATTTCCCTTTGAATGGGTATTTGATGTGATTTGTTTGAATGTGAATGCCACACTTATTTTTTGAATAAGCGCTCACTATTCGGGTTAACCGGGAAAGGACCATGGGGTCGTATAACCCATTCCGAATATGTGATACGTCGTTATGAATTGCATTTGATGACCGGTGTTGAAGACCGGGTATTTGCGAAAGCGATAGGATGACCTATCGATTGTCTCTGCACTGGGTAGCTCCTGGTATAGAGATTCCCTAAGTGATGGGAAATTCGATCGGGATTGTGAATACCCGGATTGCAAGGGCTTCGTGAGAAGTGCCTTCGGTTCTGTTCGAGCCTGGAACAGACTTGTATGGATTGTATGTCTGACGTTACAAATTGAGATATAAAGCAGATTTCTTTCAAATATATTTCTGTTGGTGGCGGAGAATTTATTCTTTTAGCTTAACACCCTTCTCTGAGACGTACGAGCTCAGAGTTTATGTACTTGAAGGTTATCAGCGATATAATCCCAATTTGGTAATGTGACATGCTGAGTGTAGCTGTAAATGATCATTGTGTTGATTATTTGTGATAGGATCGTTTATTTGATCGTCTATCCTGGTGATCATTTCTATGATCATTTGTTGACCCAAAGCATGACTTTTGTATAAAGTATGTTTTTGTGGACGTGACTTCGTCGAGCCTCACACCCTGTGAATGGTCAAAACAGGAAAGATGCAGCAAGGTTATGAGGGTAGCGCCCTTTAGGATGTGTGCATTTCCTTCTGGAAAAGGGTGGTATCATGGTATGGAGCCCAGATACTTACTCATGTTGAAAACACTTTATGATTGTGTGAATTGATTGCGAGCGCTCGGTTGAAAGGTCCCAAAGGACCGGGGGATGGCATATTCGGTCAGTTGTTACTCAGTTAGGGGTAACCCGGCCTTGTGTTGGTAGAGATCCGGTTTGGTTCTCGGGGATGTCCATCCAGAGGCATTCTCATGTGGCAATGGGAAGTTCCTTGGCCTGATCATTCGTTGGAAATCCAAAGAAACAATACGAGACTTGTACGGTTTTAGTTGTAGAACCTGCCATTTAAAA
The DNA here is from genome assembly GCA_030765085.1 of Allium cepa. Classification (NCBI taxonomy): domain Eukaryota; kingdom Viridiplantae; phylum Streptophyta; class Magnoliopsida; order Asparagales; family Amaryllidaceae; genus Allium; species Allium cepa. The sequence continues at coordinate 156,506,414 of CM060932.1, forward strand.
TGGTAGCTATAGTAAGCATAATATAATGGTACCTATGCTGGCTAAGATTTATATTCTACTTTCGAAATGAATTTTTCCTACACTATGCACTAATAATAATATCAAATGTTCTTTTTAAATGCGTATCAAGCATCTTTGACTATCATAAGGAGAAATCTCCTCCGATTCTGCGTTTGCATTGTGTGTGTGTGCGGGAGGCCTTATGGTTGTCTCATTTTTAAAAGCATCGCGAATTGACTTTAAAAATATTCCTCTATTTTGATTTTAAAGATAAATAAACTGTTTTGAGTTCCCACACCAGTCACATGACTGACTCGGAGTTTATTGTTTTCCTTCCTAAACTCTGGGTGCCCACCAATTTCCACACGGGCAGTCAAGAGTTAAGGTTTATTAGGATATTCTGGAGTTGCTGGAGGCAAGCTGGATGGCATGGCATATTACTAGTATATAGTATTTCTTTTCTGCTGTTTGATGTTGTTTGTTGTTGTTGTACACTCTGATGTAATGATGATATGATGTGATGTAATGGAATAACTGATATAGTTCTTTGTTTAAAGATTATTCATTTATTATTATATGTTGTTCCGCTGCGAATTGTGAGATTCTGTTGTTGTTCTGTTGTTTTCTATTCCGTTCTATTTTCTATTTTCTTTTCTCTCTATTTTCTCTCTTCTTCTACCTCTTTCTTTTTCTTAAACCATAACATTTCGGGTTTCCGGCCTTCGATTTCTCGGCAGTCGATAAAGTGAGTATCGATGTTGAATTTTCGAAAGTCCAAAATTTTCGGGACGTTACATTTTCATTTTTGGCATACATGGCTTACAAATGTTTTTAATGCATTTTAAAATATTTACACTTGTAAATCTCATGATCTATTTTCTTTATACTTGTTAAAATATTTAATTTTATGTTCAAACCTTTCCTTTAATTTATTTTACAGATTATGTTTAAACCCCTAATCTTTAATTTGTTTATAAATTTTGTTTTAATCCTTGATTTATCAATTTGTATAAATTATGTAATACATTATCTATTTATTTTAAATGTATACAAAACTAAATTTTATTTCAAGTATAAAGAAAATGTTTTTAAAGATTAACCAACTTAATCACATATACATAGATATTTCCAATTTTTTATAATTACTTTTCCCTTTTTTTAAATATTTTATTCAAATCTTATTAATTTTTCAAAAGATATGTATATATTTGATTTTAACTTTTTTAAGTAGCTTTGGTAAATTTATTTATGTCAATTTCAAAATATAACTTTCAAATCACCATATTATAAATAAAAAATAAATTCTTTTCTATTCTTAAAATATAGAGTTTTACTTTCAAATAACTTTTGAAAATTTGCTATACTAAATTAAAATAAAATTTTCAAAATACATATATTTAAATTTATTATAATTAGAAAACAAGTTTCTATAAATTCCAAAATATAAAGTTTTAAATCTAATATATTTTAAAAATACTTATATTTAAGTGTCAAATCCAATATGTTATTCAAAACATTTATTTCTGGATTTCCAATTAGAAATTCTATTTAAAATCACACACATATATATTTATATTAATAAACAAATATCTATTTAATTTGGAAAATACCAAATTAATTCACAGTTTAATTTCAAAAATTAAATTAATTATCAAATTAAACTTGGCTAAAATCCGAAAATGTTTCAAACGTCAAACATACATCCATACAAGTCGATCCTGGGTCTGAATGGAACCGAAGGCACTTCAAAAGAAGCCCTTGCAAATCTGGGTATTCACAATCCCGATCGGACTCCTCATCACATATGGAGATCTCTATACCGAAACAACTTAGTGCAGAGTTATTCGACAGGTAATCCTTTCGCTCTCGAAAATACACAGTCTTCACCACCATCTTCAAATGCTATCCATTTCGTCGTATCATTAGTTCGAAATGAGTTTTATGATATAAAGTCCTCTCCCGGCTAAACCGAATAATGAGCAGCTGTTTTAAAAACATATGGATATATTGGGATCTTAGTTAAGTCACAACTTTTCAATACTTGTTTTACAAAACCTTCTTTTGAATGGTTTAAACAAATTTCCACTTTTAATCTTTTAAACAAAAGATTCACCCTTTATGATCCTTCAATTTGAAACAATGTTCACCAAATCTTTAACAAAGATTTATTCATAGTTTTCAAAATTATTTTCAATTTGATTTACCCATAACTTGAAATCCTTTCAACAAAACTGAAAATTCTTTTGTTATATGAAAGCTATTATCATTTGAAAACAAATGCTTTTCATTTCGGGAAAATCCGATTAAATTTACTCAAATTATAGCCTTTTAAAGTAAAATCAAAAAATCAGCGAACTGCCATATATTCGGCAAGTTCTATTTGAATTAAGTACAAACTTCCAAAACAATTTATTTAAAATAGTTTTAAATCCATATATATATATATATATTGCATAACTTGTATAATCCTTCCAAACCATAATTTACAAAATAATTTCAAAACTTAAACAAGACATGTTATATTTAAATTAAATTTCAATTTCAAAACTTCCTTTTTAAAAGCTTTCCATATTCAACCCAATTCCATTTCCAAAACCATTTGGATTCAAAATTCATTTTCTAGCTTTTCACCATTTGAATAAAATAATATTAAATTCAAAATATTTGTGACTCAACCAATTTTCCGTGAAATCCATATTTGTGTGTGTATGGTGTAGTCCAGGTTTTATATACAACAATAACATATCACAACCATCATCAATTAAGCACAACAATATCGATAAGCGGTGTAACCCTATAATGCTTATCTTCATTCACAAATAAACAAGTAATATCATCACAGATAAATAAATCACAGTTCACAAAATTCATATCACAGAATATCACACGTTAGGGATACCAAATAATTCAAAGCATTCAATAGAATCCAATCATCCATATGCAAGATAAATTAATCATTATAATTAATTTAAACCAGATTAATTTCTTATGAATAAATTACTAATCCGGGTTAATTAACATTAACTAATTACAAACCATTTTAATTAACTATCCTTTAATCATTTATTAATTAACCTTTAATAATAAATTAATTAACCTTTAATCATTAGTTAATCAATCTTAATTAATAAATCAATCAACCTTTAATTAATTACATTAGCAAATTAACCTCAAATTAATCACATTAATTAGTTAATCACATTAATTAATTACCCTTTAGTTAGTCACTTTAATTAATGATTAATTAACCTTTACTTACTTAATTAACCTTTAATTAATTACATTAAGTAATTTTTTTAATAAATCACATTTAGTAATTATCCACCAATTACTTGCCTTAATTAATGATATTTAGTAATTATTTTTTAATTACTTTCATTAAGTAATTATCATTTAAATCAACCTCAAATTATTAGTTAACCATTAATTATTTAACCCTCAAACATTAATTAATTAATCTTTAATCAATTATTTATCCTTTAATTAATAATTATCTAACCTTTAATCAATAATTAACTAACCTTTAATTAATTTCATTAAGTAATTACCCTTTAATTACTTATATTAATTAATCAACCTTTAATTATATTAAGGTAATTAACCTTAAACTAATCACACTAAGTAATTAACCTTTAATTAATTTACATAAATCAAAATTAATCACATTAATTAATCAGCTTCTAATTAATTAATTGTCATTGAAAATCTTATTAATAGACCTTTAAAAACAATTATCATTAACATATAATTTATCTTAAAACCTTTAAGTAAAATTAAATCAAAACATTTTTTAAGGTAAACCATTTATCTTTAAAATCTCATTTACATAACCTTGAAAATTAAATTTATTTTTAACACATGAATTAACTTAAAATTCTTAAGTTAACTAAAACCATCATCTTTTAACTACTTAAATATAACATTTAAATTAAATTTAAAAAAACTTAAGAATTCATTTTAAAAATGAAGAATTAAAACACTTCAACTTAATTTATTTAAAAATAATTATTTTGAAACTTTACTAATTGACAAAACTAGCATAACATTTATTATCAATTAAGAAAGTGTTTCAAACTTGATTAAATTTAAAATTTGAAAAACTTGTTTTTATTTTTTAAACAAAAACTGTTTTTAATGCAAACCCGAGAGGACTTCGGGTTTCAACCCGAATCATTTGCCTGTTTGCCCGAGCCTTGCGCCGAGTCATCCATTTTCTTTTCTTTTTCTTTTTAACTCTGTTAAGTTTTAAAATTTTAAATTGTTATAAAACACACACGAGCTACTCGAACAAAACCCTGAGCCACGACTTCTTTTTCCCGGGCACGACTTCGAGTTTACATCTTCTTCTCCTCCTACAAACCAAACCTGACACCCAGATGCACATGTGCTCATGCACTACCGTCTTGATCACCTCGGCCACTGCCGTGGCCTTCAGCAGCATGTCGACAACCCTTACAAATGCTACGGGCACCCAGAACCCTGAAACGACGACGACGATTTCAAAATCTAGCAACTCGACTACCCACTGGAACCAATGTGATCACCCTCAAACGCCTTATTCTATCGCCTTAGGCTACCAGAGGCCTCGAAATTCTAGTTAGAGCTCCGCCTACTTCCTACGTTTCGATTGCCACCAGTGCGATCAACTCCGACTTACTAACGACACTGCAGCAATCAGATAACCGACCTCGACTAAAACATGGGTTTAAACCCTAAATCGACCACGTTCGTCATCCACGATGATCAGGAATTTCACCGAGCATTTTTCTCAAACACCCCGACCTCCCAGCAAAGTTCAGCCATGATAGCGACAACCAATACTTCGCCGATGACCAAATTTTTTCAAAAGTACCAAATCCATTCAACTCTCAAATTCGCATGATTTACTAAAGTAAAAAATCATGAATTTTATTTTAAAAATCATAGTTTTCGATGTCGAGCCCGGTGATGTAGGTGAATCAAGAGGATATAACACTTGAATTTTTACATGATTTTGAATTTTAATGTAAATTTTATTCCCAGTCCAAATTTTCTTCAAATTTAACTTAAAAATATTTTTAGAATTTAGATCTTGATTATATAAACACATTTCATTTAGATCTTAAAACCTAAAATGAATTTGGAGGAATAGAATTTAATTTTTTTGAACATGTTTAATTTTTGTAAAATCTGGTAACAAAGATGTATGCATGTAAACAGACATGCACAAACATATCTACACACATATATATACAAATTTGTATACATGCAAGCAGATTCACAAATTTACTTCAAGCATTATCATAATCAACAAGTTAAAATCCAGTTTTCAAAAGGGTTTACTCACCTAATTTGGAAATAGAAAGCCTGGAACTATTTTTTTTGAACTATGGTGTTTGAAACTTGATGCTGAGTTGATCTGATACGTTGATTGTATTCAAGTTGAATCTGATTTGAATTTGCTAGTTTAGGGTTGTAGTTGTTTTGATCAGGTTGAAATTTGTTGCTTTGTTTGATTCTCTTTGATTTTTTTTCTTTTTCTTTGATCCGTTTTATTTTTGTTTCCAGGTTTTGATCTTGAATCAATTTGGACTGAAGTTGTTTGCTTGAAGTTTTATTTTCTTTTTGAAAGATGAGAAGTTTTAAACTGATAAATGAAATAACCAGGTTTTCTTTAATAACATGTTATTGTATTTAAATTTTAAGAGAAAATCAAATTGCCACTTGTAATCTAATGTTTACACTTGTTAATACATGTATCTATTTCTTTTGCACTTGTTAAAACAATTATTTTTTATGTTTAAACCCTTGTTTAATAAATTATAACATATATACAAACTATAATTTTAAAAGAAAGAAGATTGACCTTTTTATTAATCTCATTTTAAATTTATATCATTATACTTGTATAACTTTTAAAAGAAAGAATCATTAAACCTTGTATTAACCTTATTTAAAAATTTAACTCAAGTTGTTATATTTATTTTAATAAGTATAGGAAAATACAGTGTTAAAAATGTTCAATTAATCTTTAAATTAGTTTTTTTGTGAGAAAATTATTATATTGAATTCAAAATATAACTTCCAAAATATAGATATAAATAAACATATATATATATATATATATTATAATTCCAAAACAAATTTTTATTAGTTTCAAATTATAGAGTTTTCAAATTCAAATTATTTCTCAAAAATATTTAATTTTGAATTTCAATTCCAAAATTCTATTTACCATCAATTTATATACATATATATAAATAGACAAACAAATATCTTATTTGATTTGGAAAATTTGAATTAATTCACCAATTAATCTCAAAAAATTTAAATTAATTACTAAATTTAATTTGACTCAAAAACGGGATCGTTACAAATTCAAACAAGAATAACTACTATCCATAGCCAATTAAAATAGACTTGTACAAAAAAGGAATATCTACAACTTGTTCCATATTGATATACTAGAATTGTTTTTCTATTTTAAAGAAACAAATCTCATAAATTAGACAGTCTATGTTCACTTCAACCTTTACATATATCATTTTTGGAGTGAAAAAGGAGTTCTATATTTATTTAAGTGATAGAAACAGGCAGTGCAAACTATAAACAATTCAATTCATACTTCACACACCCATTCTAATTTATTTTCTTTTTGAACCTATTAACACTACAATTTAAAACAAGAGAGAATATGTTGAATGGACCATAGATTGTCTAATTCCAAACAATTAATTCAGTTCTAATACATTAATACCAAAAACAATTATAACTCCAACAGATACAAAGATTGATATTTATTTAGGGGAAATTCTATGGTTTTATTATTTTAGGGACTGCGTTTATAGAATTACCCAAGGAATATGTTAGATCCAAATCAATACCACACAAATACTAAAATGAGAAAAATTGAAAGTCCACTCACAGAAGATTCTTTTGATTTAAGATTAGATTCGAATTAAACTCCACCTAAACCTCTGATAGATCTCCCCCATTTGAATATACAACCAATAGATTGTATGTGTGTGTGTGTGTGTGTGTGTGTATATATATATATATATTAGATTTCAGAAATCAAAAGATAAACGTAAGAAGAATTGAGTATTTAAATTGAAATAGAGATTTGATACTAGAATTACTTACCTAAATTCTTACAATTTTTAAAACACTAGGAGAAATGATTTTGAAAGTCTTGGGGTTGCTACAGAATTTTATGAGGAAAAATTGGGGGGTCTATTTATAGAAGTAAGAAGAAATGAGAGCCGAATGATCGAAATAAATCAAACCCGAGCTGTTAGCCAAAATGTTACTTTCCAGAAATGCCTCGACCGATCGACTGCTGCCCTAGAGGCGGTCGACTATGCCATGTAATCTCGGTCGCTCCATTTTCTTTCCGCTTGTTTCTCATTTATTACCTTAATTATCTCTAATCAATTATTGTTAACATTAATCTTTCTACTTAACATTACTTCCTACTAAGTAACTATTCAAATTAAAATTTCGAACTTTTGAAATTTTTACAAAATTTAGATTTTTAATTTATTTTAGATTAATTTAAACTCAATACTTCAAACATTCGTAACTTCTTTATTTGAATTTCGTTTTCAACATATTATATCAGAAAATCACCACGGACGCAATGGTGCAACTTCCGTAACCAAATACTGTTATTTATATAAATTCTATTTTTATTCTTATTTTTAATTATTTAATTTCTTATAAAAATTTATGGGATGTTACATTCTCCACCCTTAAAATGGATTTCGCCTCGAAATCCCGAGGTTAAATAATGTAATGCACACTCAACCCCTATATGATGTAACCAAATTATTTACTATAATTTACACAGCCATCCACTCAACCAAAAATGCAATGTAATTACATATGCAACATACCATAGGAAAGCTCAATCCTAGCATGAATGTAAGGTCGTGACATATAGGCATGTATGTAAACATTCTAAATATACATAAAGTTCTATATGAGTGCAAAGATAAAATAAAAGTGTGGCAACCATCCCCTACCATCCAATCTAGCAATCATAATGCAACCAATTATAAAATTTAGGGAGAGAAATTTACCATAAAAAAGCTTGGAGTGAGAAGCCTTCATCTTTCCTTCAGTTTCCATCGTGCTCTCTGATGGGTTATCTCCCCATTGAACTCAAACCAACCAAATTTCCTTGTTACGAAGCTTCTTAGTACATTGTTCCACTATGCACGCGAAGACATGAAGGACGAACAGTTCCGTCTTAGAATCAATAACTGATCAGGTTCCACTACAGTGGTAGTGTCCTACAAACATATCCTCAAATAGGAAACAAGGAAGACATCATGAACTCCCACTAGCTTAGTCAGAAGCTCCACTCTAAAAGAAAGCTTCCCCACTCTCTCTGAAATCTTAAAAGGCCCAACTTCCCAGAAGTACCAAACATCATAACCTTTGTAAGAGGGGAAATTTTGAAGAATACCATGACCCCAATAGCAAACTCTAATTCTTTCATTCGCCTGTCAATGTAGGACTTCTAATAGTCCTGTGTGGCCTTCATTCGCCATCTAATCAATTCTACCTTATCTGATGTATCACGAATCAAAAGTTGTCTAGGCATGAGTTTGTTGGTAGTTTCCAACCAACAATTAGGTGAGTTGCATGGCCTCCCATATGGATTAAAAGGGTGTCGTGCCACTCGTTGCTTGATAACTATTATTGTATGCGAACTCCACCAAAGATAAGTGATGTTCCCAAGATCCTCCAAAATCCATAATGCAGCCTCTCGTCAAGTCTTTGAAATTATGTTAACCATTTCCATTTGTTCGTCAATTTGAAGGTGATAAGAGGTGCTAAGTTTCAAAGTCATTCCCAAAGCAGATTACAAACTTTCCCAAAATTCACTAGTGAACAAGGGGTTCCTATCACTAACTATACTGACCGGAACTCTGTGAATCCACATGACTTCCTTAACATATATTGGTGCAAGAGATTTTGCAGTCCCGTTACTTTTAATTGGAGTAAATTGGGTGCTCTTAGTGAGTATGTCCACTATAACCCAAATAGCTTCATTGTCCCTTTAACTTGTAGGCAACCCATTTATAAAGTCTACAGATATATGCTCCCACTTCCAAGTTCGCACTTCTCATGGCAACAACAACCTTCCTTGCTTCCCTTGCTCTGCCTTAATCTTTTTACATGTCAAACACTTAAAAACACCATGCTACCTTCATCTTCATTCCGGGCCAATAGAAAATCCTTTTCATATCTTTATCGTTTTATGTCCACCGAGGTGAGTAGTCATCTTTGAATGGCGACATTCTACTAGAACTTCTTCCAACACATCTCCATCATTGGGACGCATAAACATCCTTCTCTTGTCAGCTATCCCCTTCGATCTAAAGCATATCTACTATCATGGGGAAAATGCTCACCTCTACCAAGCTTGTCAAAAATCTCCACCAACATCACATCTTCCTTCTGAACTAGCCATATATGATCCATTAATGCTGGCCTTATTTCCATAACTGCAAGATATCCTTGAGAGGGTACTAGTGGAAATTGGAAATTAAAATTTGTGAGAAACTTCAATTGCCTCCACTCATATATAGCACTAAAAGTAGCATGCCTCCGACTGAGGGCATCAGCGATAACATTCCCTGTGCTGGGTATACATAATCTTAAAGTCATATGATGTTATAAACTCCATCTACTTCTGTTGCTTGAGATTCAAGTCCTTTTAGGAAAAGAGGTGCTTAAGGGACTTGTGGTCGGTGAATAACTCAAACTTCTCTCCCAAAAGATAGTGCCTGCACATCTTCAAAGCAAAAATAATAGCTGCTAATTCCAATTCATGAGTATGATACCTTTCTTATGATCCTTCAATTACCTACTAGCATATGTATTACCTTCCCTTCTTACATAAGGATATCCCCTATTTCTATAACACATGCATCGATGTATACAGTGAAAGGCTTTGATCCATCAGGAATCGTCAACACTAGTGCACTAGTCAACAACCTCTTCAATGTCTTAAAAAAATTGTACACTTCTCGTCCTATATAGAAACCAGGTTCTACACGGTAGGTGAGTTAAGGGCATTGCTATCTTTGTGAAGTCCTTAATGAACTTTCGATAATAACCAGCCAAACCAACTTACCTTCTATAGCATTCCTTGGAACCTTGCACTCTTAAATAGCTTCCACCTTAGCAGGATCAACATACAATCCCTTTTAAGAAACAATATGACCTAAAAACTTCACCTCCCTTTGCTAGAAATGGAACTTAGTGAATTTGGGACTTCTCAAGGTCTCTAATACTTCTCTTAGGTGTTTCTCATGCTCATTTTCCATCTTGGAGAATATCATCCACAAATACCACAACAAACTTGTTCAGTTTTCCCCTAAAAACTCTACTTATTAGATCCGCAAAGTATGTGGAGGCATTAGTCAAACCAAAAGGAATTGCTTCCATTTCAAATAATCCATCTGGTGTGCAAAAAGTAGTCTTCACTTTGCTATCTTTAGCTACTCTCAACTAAGGGAATCCAGTGGCTAATTCCGATTGGAAAAAGACTTTGGCACCGATGAGCTGATTGAATAAGTTATCTATCTTAGGCAGAGGATACCTATTCTTTTTAGTCAACTTGTTTAGTGCTCAAGAATTGACGCATAGCCTTGATGAGCTTTCTACCTTGGTGGAAAAAACAACTAGTGCTCCTCATTCCGAAATACTATGGTATATGAATCCTTTCTGTAATAGTTCGGAAATTTGCTTGTCCAATTCCCACCTCTCCTTGGGAGCCATGTGCTTCAATGGCAGTGCAACAAGTATAGTATCCTTCTCCAAATCAATGCTGAACTCAATTTCTCTATAGGGTGGAAGACCGGTGATTAAAACATCAACAAAGTCTTAGACTACGGGCACAGATGGTAGTTCATTTTATGACAAGCTAAGAAAATATAGATAGCTCAACTCAACTGAGTTTTGAAATGAACAACAAACATCCATATCTCACCCCGAACGACTCCTTAGCCACACGTTCATTCTCTCACAGTCCAAGATAACCCTATAGTACGATAACCAATCTATCCCTAAGATGAGTTAATATCCCTCAAAGCTAAGTACGTACACATTGCATGTAAAATCAACATTACATATATCCGCAACTAGGTCTTTACAAAATAAGGAGAGATATGAGACCCTCTAATAGGATTTGATACCGCTTTTGGATTGGTGATATCTTGGGTCTTCAAGTTCAAGGATCTAAATATTCTTTCAGCTATAAATGAATGAGATGCTTCAGAATCAAACAAGGTACGAATATCATTTTTAGAAACAAATTTGTACCTTCCAAAGTACCATGCCCTTTGTCCTTTGGAGGTGGCCTACTCAAAATAGGAACCACCTTTATAGCATGAGCATGTCCACTTTGATCTCCTTTAGCGAGTTTAGGATACTTGTTCTTATAGTGCCCCTTCTCAAAGAAATTATAGCACTTTCCCTTAAACTCCTCCTTCATTAAGCTAACTTTGGAATCCTTAGCAATGTGCCGCTTTCTCTAACACCTTTGACGAACTATCCCCTCATCTTCGTCTTTTCTTTAGCCTTTTTTTGTCCAAAATCCTCTCATTTGAGCTCCTCCTAGCTCTAGTGCTGACTCAACCTTTTCCTTTCCCATTTCTTTCTCCTCACCACTAACAGTTTATAGCAAGCAACTCTCTCAGTGGCGAATTTAGACGTTTGACAAATTTTAATGCTTTCTCCATGGGTGTGTCTATCAAGCTTATCCTAAACTTCGTCAACTCTGTGAATTTGTTGATGTAATTTTATAGAGTAGAACTCCTTTGCTTCAACTGAATGAAACTCTCCAACTACATGCTGACCTTTGCACTAGACATGAATCTTCACTCAAAGTGAGTCCTAAAACCATCCCAAGTACTCTCCTCTTCAACATTTTCTTCCACAATAATAGTCCACCAATTAAGTTCTTCCTTCTTTAGATGCTAAGCAACAACCCTTCTTTTGGCCTGATTTGCCCGCCTAAGCTTCCAAAATAGGCGGTCATAGTCACTTATTCATGCCTTAGTTTCCAGAAAACCTCAGTTGCATGTCTACAAATATTTTGGAAGTCTTTACATATTTTGGGGAAGTCTAAAGGTCAAGGTGTTGCCTCTATAGGTGGTGCTATGAGGGCGGCTTGCTATGGAATTGGAACCTCCCTTACATATCTCAAATACTGTTTGAACCACTAAGGCATGCCTCGGATGTAGGGCATCCCTTAAGGATATGAGTTCCTAGCTTCATAATTTTCAGCCATATCAACCATCTATAGATTTTCAAACATGTTTAATGATAGTTTCCTAAGACAGTATGAATTGCTGAAGAGAAAATTTGCCTAGTGTAGTTGCATACGTTCTTTAAAGGACGCACACATAGACACACACACACACACACACACGTATAGGGGTCTTCGAAAAACATTGTAAAAACATTTTCAAATATAACAAGTATACTCTCATACGTATTGTTATTTCCCTTTTGATTGGGCAACCTAAGCTCTGATACTAGCTGTAACAACCCACCCTGGAGTAGACCTAAATCCTGACCCACAAAAAGGCCCATTGGAACTTAGAGCCATTCTAAGACTGGCTGTTGGTTGGTGAAAAATTAGAAACATTACATAGTACACAGAGCTATCTATCTAACTTTCGGAATCTAACAAATTAGATAAGATGTAATAATAAAACATGTACGCATGAAAACAATTCATTTCAAAACACATAAGCATTGTCATAAAGTCTCAAAGTATCCTAACATAATTATCTCAGTACATAAGTCTCAAATTAAACATATTTTCAAAGTCTAGGTACATGAAAGAAATAACATAAGTGAATAATAATGGATAAACACTGCCACAATCAACTGCCCACTTTCGCTTCCTTGGCAATCCCAATCACTCCTAACCTTTTTTGTTGAAATAAGGAGGGAGTCTGAACGAAAAAGTCCAGTAAAAGAAATTTTAGGTTTTATCATAATAGTAATCTGGGTAGTATTATCCGGAAAAGTAATATGTCTTACATATTAGAATCATAACGTACGTGTAACTTTAACTATATGCCCGAAGGTCTTTTCAGTCCAACAAACGCAACTAGTATTTATGATGTAATAGGAAGCACCTAAATCACTTAATACCTTTTTAATAGAAATTCGACAGACTATGACCATTTGAGGCCTATAGGCAGATCCCTGGCATTTAAGACCTAATCCCAAGGTAGATCCCTACATGGTTCACCCTAATTGACATTATAAGAAATCCTATATGGTCACTTAATACTTCACCTAAAAAAGATATGGACCCTAGCATAACCACTTAATACCTCTAACTCGAAGCAGACCCTTCTAAGGTATTCAAATATTGTATCCATAGCGCAACCTATGACTCATAACCCAAAAGTGACGTCTTAGATAAATCCGACTATTCGTAGGAACTGGTAGTCCAATTGACTGGGTACATTTACTCTACAAAATTGGGACTAACCTTGTGTCCATCGGGGTTATTTATTATGTCCTACATTGATCTGCAAAGCCACACCATTGGTAGCCATATTTAACTAGGTAAACTTTCATGTAACTTTAGACAAACCTCACATCCCTATAACTTAGTCATATTTTATATATATACCAATTATTGACATATATCATCATATGTGATTTAGAGTTGAGGCCATTAAGGTATTCCCTTATTACACATCTAATTAGGGAATAAATCTCTAATTTATGCTAATTATCTTTCTAAAAATAATATTACCTAACTATTCTACTAATATTAACTACTACGCTTAATATGTTATAATTAATACGTTATTTGATCTTAATATCAAGACGATAATATTATACTCATATGTATTTATGCACATAATTTAAGTTCTAATCATTACATTACAGTAATTTGACAATAATTTATTTATAAGGTAATTTGGAATATCAATCTCATACAAATCTACAATTCCAACAAAAACAACTACTATCCATAGCCAAATAAAATAGACTTGTACAAAAATGGAATGTCTGCAACTTGCTCCATATTAATATACTAGAATCACTTTTCTATCATAAAGAAACAGATCTCATAAATTAGATCACGTATGTTCAATTTATCCTTTACGTATATTAATTTTGTAGTGAGAAAGGAGTTCTTTATTTATTTAAGTGATAGAATAGGCGATGCAAACTACAAACAAATCAATTCATACTTCGAACATCCTTTATAATTTATTTTCTTTTTGAATCCTTTAGCACTACAATTTAAAACAAGAGAGAATAGGTTGAATGGACCATAGATTAACTAATTCCAAACAATTAATTCAATTCTAATACATTAATACCCAAAACAATTATAATTCCAATAGATACAAAGGTTGATGCTTATTTAGAGGAAATTCTAGGGTTTTATTGGTTTAGGTTTGCATTATAGAATTTTGCAAGTGATATATGGAATCCAAATCAATACAAAACAAATTCTAGGATAAAAAAATTTGAAATGCCACTCATAGATGATTCCTTTGATTTAAGATTAGATCAGAATTAAACTGCTCCTAAACCTCTGATAGATCTCCCCCTTTTGAAGATACAACGAATAGTTTGTATTAGAGGTTAGATTTTAGAAATCAGAAGATAGACGAAAGATGGATTGAGAATTTAAGTTGAAATAGAGATTAGAAATCATAATTACTTACTAGAAGTTTACTATTTTCCAAAACCCTAGCAGGAATTATTTTGATAGAATCGTGGCGTTGCTATAATTTTATGAGGAAAAGTGGGAGGGGGTCTATGGGTACTAATTATAAAGGGAGGAAGAAATGAGAGCTATAGGATCAAAATAAAACAAATCTGGGCTATTGGCCAAGACATTTCTTTCCAGAAACGCCTCGACTAATCGCCGTTGGTGGTGGACCGGCCAGTGTAATCTCGGCCGCTCCATTTTCTTTCCGCTTATTTACGATTTATTACCTTAATTATCTCTAATCAATTATCGTTAACATTAATGTTTCCACTTAACGTTGCTTCCAGCTTAAGTAACTGTTTAAATTCAAATTTCAAACTTTTGAAATTCTTCCATAAATTAAATTCTAAATTCATTTGAACTCCATTTTCAATATACTATGTATAAAAATTCATCAGAAAATGCTACAAAAGCAACGATGCAACTTCCGCGACCAAATTTTGACATTTATAAAAATTCTATTTTTATCCTAATTTCTTATTATTAAATTTTACGTGCTGTTACACGACGTCTTCAAGTTTCCTTTTATCGTTTCTATTTCGTGGAACCTAGATCTGTAACGATAGAGCTAGGAAGTAAGATAAGGAGCATGAAAGGGAGAAGGACAAATATGAAAGGGGAGTAAGCGTCATGGAGGGAGGGAAAAGTCGATGGAGAAAATTTAGATCTTGTTAAGAGCATCTCTAGTAGGATCACAAAAATTGGGCAATTCCTTGCTTATTCTCCACTCTTCATGCTACAACAGTGTCAATTTGAGCATAAGGGATGGGAAGAAGTAGGGATTTTGCCTCTTTTCTTAAGCGGCGATCCATAAACGGTAATTAGAAATCATTTATGTTACAAATGGTTTTTTGAAAAATGTTTATACCTTAAAGATTTTTAGATTATCAAGTTTCTAAAAACCAATTAAGTACATAATTTGGTTTTTAATTAACCGTTTAGTGCCTTTTTTAAAATTTCTTTTTCCATTTATATATATATATATATATGTGGTTTTAGAAAATTAATAATAATATAATAGTGGATCATTTAATAAAACACAAAACAAACCTACAAACGCATAACCAACCATAGAAACCAAGAAAATACTAAATTACAATAACAAACAATAATGTTGACTTCTCCTATGTTTCAGAGCTTCATTCTTCATCTTTGATACCTTTGTCATTGCACCCTTAAAATGTTATGTTCTCAAAACAAACCAAAAACTTCCCAAATAAATAAGAAACATCTTTTTCAAAATACTCTTCCTCTTCTTTATATCATAAACATCTTTCACGGGCCTTCATTTATTCAGTTCTTTCCCTTAAAGCTCCTAGTTCAGTCTGCATCTTGCAGAACCTATGCTTCCAAGATCTTTAATTCTATTCTTTTAGCCTCAAATGCTCCTCTTTTTTTGAGGCAGATGCAATTAAAATACAAATTAGAAATGCAGTTAGCTTGATTTTATTCCTTTAGGGTGATTCCACTCCACTATACAATATTCTAGAAGTAGAAGTCAATGGGTTGCTATTATTCCCCTCCGCATGTACTAACATCGGAGATTCATTTGAGTGGCTTGGATATAAATCTACTTAGAGTCTTGAAGATACATTTCTTAAATTAAATTATATGTTATCTCCCTCATGGACCTCTTCTTCATTAAGAGTTTCCTAATGCAGCCTTACATGGAGAATTTCAAATGCTTCATGAGCCTTGAAATCACTGTTGTAAGTATCACGATATATTTTATCCCGATCGCCTTTCAATTCTCTAAATAATTGTCCACTCCTTAGCATGCCTCCTCTTTGTGCAATTATACCTTTATATTTGGTACATATAGTATTCAAGTTATACCATGATGTCTTTGTGCTCTCAAACGATTGCTTTATTGGCATTTTTGGTCCTGGTTGTAGTTCTCCTTCACTCTCAAATAGAAGAATCTCCCTCCAGAATGTCCTGAAGGAACTCTGGATACGTTAACCATTCATTGCCCAACACCTTATAGTCATGTGCTCTCCGTGTCTTACCAGTATCAGGGCTCGCATTAGCACAATCATTGGTTCGAGTATCCTTGGATTTTCTTTTGTTGTAAGTTCTTTTTTTCTTGCCTTTCCCTTATTGACTGTAGCAGCCATTGAAGGAGTGTCTCAGGTTGTTTCTAGAGAAGGAACTATTGAATGCGAAGTAGCCATATTCGAATTTAGAGGATTTGATAAGAAGGTTACCAAAAACTTTTGTGCAAAGTCGAGTTGGTAAGTAACTGATTTTGTTAGGGAGAAAGAAATTATGTCGGTGGAACCTGTGAAGTTTCAGACTGCGATAGTAAATCAGTAAAGTTCATCGAACTTACATCATACAAGTTCATTTCGGAGACATTACTATTGTTTAAGTTTGTCATTGCTTTGTTGTTTTATTTAGTACTGATAGATTTGTTTTAGGATGAAGAGTGTATAAGATATGTTATACACCATATATATAATGAATCTGATACACCGATCATTGTAATGTCTAGTCTTATTAACTAATTTTTGCATTTTCTAGTCTTATCAGCTGAATTAGGTGCTCCACTTCTATACCATATAGTAGAAATTGTATTTTGTCTCTTTTCTTTTTAAGTCAATTCAATTAATTTTTAAGTCATATCTATACACATACACACACACGTATACACATATATATGTATATATGTGTGTGTGTATATATGCATATGCATGTATGTATATGTACGTATGAATGCAAATGCTACTTTCAGCTATTAATTTTCACAATGACAAATGAGGCATAGACTCTGACGGATTACTTAGTATTGATAAAAGCATACATTGAAGTAAATAGTCTTCACATGGAAGAAGAGATTGATCAAGATGTTTGGGTTACCGTCAACGAAGCATACAACAATCATTTGAAATGTAGATTAATAAGAAAGCTTCTCAAAACAAGAAATTCGTTTGTCACATTTAGTAAGTCATGTAGGAGATACCATAAAATAATAGTTGAGGTGAAAGAGGAGGACATTTTTCGATTGTCTCATTCAACCTACGACTCATGTTGCTTCTTCAAATACCATATTAGCTTTGTTAGGCATGTGCATACAAGCTGTGGAAGAACTATATGTTGGAATTCGAGTAATAAACTCAAGAATTTCGGTTAAGCATATTAACTATTTATCTAAATTTGTATTCTACAATGTTTGTATGAGTTATTTATTGAAATATAGATCTCTATTCCAAAAACCAACAACAATATTGAAAATATTAAGATAACGTCATACATCATTGTCTTATATCTTATATAAGCAAATATTACTACATTATCAAACATAATACTATTGAACTTTCTTGCTTAGTTTTTTCTACTAATATTTAGCCCATGAAGCTGATTGTGAAGTCCATCTAATTTCATTTTGCCTTTTTTTCAACATTGTTAGTTGATACTCTAATTCAATAACGTAATTAGCGGCTCGTTGAGGAAAAGGATCATCATTGCACTCCTAAAAGTCACAACCATTTAGACGCATGTGGCATTTGAAATGACAACGACCAATATAATTTCCTCTTTGGATGATATCTTATATAGCGGTGTATCCACATTCAAATATTATAGTAGCGAGTCATCTTCTTGATATATTTTTGAAAGTATGATTTGTTGTTCGTGCAGCCTTGAATCGCATCTATGATGTCGTCTTAGTCTTTCTCCATGATGTTTATGTTCTCTTTTCATGTCTTTGAAGTTCTTATTCTCTTCCATTCCTTAGAAAATCTTCATAGAGTCTTTCTTGCATTTCAATGTAGAAATCAATGTCAGTTTTTAGCAATGATGGATTAGAAGGCATCAAGTGCTAGAGGGTACTTTCATAGTTCTATAATGAAGAGAGAGAAATGTGCTATGATCCACCATGGTTGAATAAAATTATGTTGCTGCAAAATAATAAGAAAGATATTATTTATAATGAAATACTCACATACATTCTGGATTGACTAAACAATACAAGATATGTTGTTTGAACTGGTCGCTATCCACAAAGGTGATTAGACACTGCAATAGCAGAAAATCTAATTGTTGAATGTCTATAATAGTTGAATTGAATAAAAAATTTAGTGAATAACATAAATAATATTCCATAATGTTTCACAACGTAAATATTACAATAACCATTATCCAATACATTACATGACATAATGAAATAGTACATAGTTAACATAATGGATTATATCAATGACTTCCTTTCAAGTGCCATAAATGCTTAACAGATCATCTTGAAGATTTTCATGCATTTCTCTAGATATAATTCTATGCAAACGTCTAAAGAAAAGCTTAATAGTGTTTGGATCTCTCTCGACAACAACCGTTGCAGTGTTATCTAAGTTGCAGCTTAAATAAGATGGAAAATCGCCTCATGGAAAATCGCCTCTTTCTTCTTCAGCAACCATATTACATAGTGTAATATATGCCCTCATCACATTGTCGAATTCCTTTGGCTTCAATTATTTAGTATAATTTTTTACAATGGAAATCATGCTTGTAAAATCCCAAAAGCACGCTCAATATCTTTTCTTGCAGCTTCTTGTCTTTTAGCATAAAAATTTTGTTTCTCTGTTTTCAGGTCTGAAATTATGTAGACTAGTGTACCCCATGGTTGATATATTCCATCCACTAAATAATACCCTATGTCATAAAAATTTCTTCTAGTACTATAATTACATGCAGGGTCATTTTCATGTATAGGATTTTAAAATAGAAGTGATTAGTGTAACACGTTAATATTATTTATGAAACTAGACATCCATAGTATGCATGCCAAAACCATTGATCATGTTAAGCAACTACTTCTGGTATCATTGTAGCTTTGGGATAATGACCAATAAATTGACCATGCTAAGATTTGGGGCAATTTTTCCATTCCTAGTTCATATAGTAGAGTCTACCTATGAGAAAATTGCTTTTAGCTCCTAACTTTATTGGTTTGTTGACGTTAATTTGCATTGAAGACTGCATAAAGTCTTCACTTTACAATTCAATGATAGCTATACAAAATTATTCTAGACTTAAATGTACGATACTCTCACCCATTCGAACCACTTCAACAAATGCACCAAGGGTTATCCCATACGCTATAACACATAATGCTCCTGTAATTTTTAATAAAGTGAATATCCTAAGGTCTAAGCATTATTATATTTTTGAAAAAAATAATTATCATTTCCAACAACTCTATTAAAACTAAGCATAAACATGTTCTTACACATTCGAAAGCCAGAGCGAAAATCTTTATGGCCATAAGTAGGAGTGGTAATATAGTCTTTAAGTAATTTAGCAGTTCCACCTTTATGGATATGTGTCTTCCTTTTATCTATATGACCAAATACACTTCCTACATGAGATCCACTACTATATCCTTCGAATATGAATTTTTGGATCCTTTATTAATGAACGGTTACGCTTTCATCATTAGCTCTAGCTCACCACTATCAGCAGTGGTTTCCAATGATAACTGAAGAAAATCTCTTTGTTTATATAGCTCATCTTCTTTTTCGAAATCTATTTGACTTTACTCCGTGTCATTTTCGCTAATATTGATTGACCCTTCAAACTCTGAATTTTCAATTTCAACTTCTTCAGTGCTATAGTTATATTGTGACATTTTTTTTGTAGTTGATATGTTTGACTATATGAGTCTGGTTTATGGAAGAAAATATAGTCGTTTGTAGCCGTTGCAGCAAAATGGTCATATACTTTGCTTTGGAATTAAAAAATTAAAATGGTAAAATTAAAACGGTAAAATTAAAACGGTAAAATGAAAACCCTTTTTTTAATAGTAAATGGGAAACCATTTAAGCTATAAATGATAAAAAAATTATAAACTTAAACGGTTTTTAGTTCATTGTTTTAGGGTTTTGTTTTTTTATCTAAACCCAAGGAAAAGCATAGATACAGGGATATGAATTAAAACATAGGCAAACCACATGCTGAAGCATACATCCAAAGTCATATATAAAAGCATATATAACAACCACTCCCCTTTAAATTAACCACAACCATAAGACATAACTACATCAATATCAAAATTAATTAATTACATGGAAAAAAATTCAGATGTGTAGTCATGAAATTTATGCTAAAATTAAACAAACACTATAAATTTTCCAAACCTAGTGTTTTCTTTTCTTATCCACTTTTCTTCCTTTTCCTTTGAATAAAGATGTCATCTGCTTCCACCACTCTTCTTTTTACCTTTGTTTAAATTCTTTCTGCTGTTCGAACTTGTAAACAACAATCAAGTATAGAAAAATAAATATAGATCACGTTTGATTTTATATATAAATTATAAGCATACCTAGAGTAGAAGATGAAGTGGTTGGAATTTTAAACTTGATCCTGTATTTATTAGCATGCATAACCACATCGTTGCCCCCGTCATCATCGTCTTCATCGTCATCGTCATCGTTGTCTTCATCATCATCACTACATTGCTTTTGATGAATTATTTTCCTTTTTTATGAGATTTTGATCAAGTTGTTGCTTTAGTGGCAAGATACAACCTTGGTTCACTCCTAATTTCCATGTTTAACATAAAATAAAGACCAAATAACAAAAATGTATGATAGTAAATAGAGGAATATAGAAAATATTTGGAATTAGATATTAACTTACAAAATCATTTTCCATGTTGTTTATGCTCTGCAACCCATCCTCATAATACTACGATTCTTGAAAAAGAAAATGTCGCATACCCATGTTCATCTTCCATAAACCATTAATTGAGTGGAGGGAAGGGACTAGGGGTAAATTAGGTAAATGAGGGATATGTATCAACTTCTGCCCAGTCCATTGCATATAACAACTTAGATCCACTACCCAATCTACTTGCTCAGGTGGGTGATAACACTCTGATGAATAATCAAATTTTGAAGACATAACAATACAGGCTTGAATCGTTTTGCATTTCCACATAGTTTTTGTATGTCATTCTAAGGGTCGTGTGAAGCGGAGGATCTAAAGGAATAGCTATAAAGTCAATCAACTACTACAAGCACAACCTGAAGGAACAAGAAGATGAAATAATTTCAATAAAAGGTCATAAGTACCTAAAAACACATTTAAATCATATGCAACTGCGATGTTCCATGGATTCCAATTTATATGACTAGCCTGTTGATGATCAATATTATAACTGGTGCTGTAAAACATTATGATATCATATGTTTTGGCTCTATTTCCTTTTTCCCATGCTTTTAGTCTCAGGTACAATGACTACTTCACATTTTTTTGCAGTATATCTGCAAACAGTCATATACTCGAAGAACCAGTAATGCATATAAATATACTATTATGTTAAAAAAATGAATAATTCAACAAGTAAGATATAAGAATTTGCAACAACTTGGCAAATCCAGTGATACGACCTCCCTTGGACACAGCTAATCCAGAATTTGGTATAGATGTCCCATAATGGTTGAACCCCAATTATATTGTTGTACTAATTCCAATTCAAATCAAAATACTTAAAACTGATTATATCATTCGTTGTTAAAAAAAGAGTCGTCATCATGTACAACACAAATACTCTAGCAATGCAATTTAGATTATTCAAATTTTGCATTATATAATTCTCAACAAAATATTTAACTAAATGGGTAAAGCCACATTTTCGATCTTGATATTGGTCTGGACAAGTAATGTTAAAAATTGAATTGTGTGGTCAAATCAACTCTAACTCCCATCAATTCATATACTGAGTTTGTTCAACCCTACAGCTGTTGATGTCAACATGGTAAAATCTAATGGTGTAAAACCAATCTCAGCATTCGAAAATAAAATGTATATGTTATCGGCCACCAATGCTCGACTACATTATAAATACATCTATTATTTGAATTTTTGGACTGAATTACCATGAAGATACCGAATATCTTAACTACAGAATCTCTAATATGTGGATGTATATTTAATTTTTTCCATTATTTCAATAACGTGATGAAAGCTCCATGACATCTCATTCTATCGCAATTCTATTAATAAAGCGCTTTTGATGCAAACTAGTGACATATAAAAGGAAATTAATGCATTAATAATTTTTAACTATAATAAACGATATATCATGAGCTCTTTCCCATCCATAAAAATGTTATGAACTCCTTCTCCAAGCATCATGACCGACCTAAAGGGGAATGTCGATGAGATCACATTATGTACACCAACTCCATATCTACCATCATTGCGGCCGAAAGCCATTCTCCTACTTCTCAATGTTCTCCTTCAATGCACAAGGGCGACAGAGGTAGAACCTTCTTCATTTACATTCTCCATCTTCAAAGTTACTTGAATATGACTTACACCTAAAAATTTGGGATCTTGAATTTATAGGTTGAACTCGCACAAATTGAATAAATGGAGTGGGTTGAGTAACCAAGGTATAAGTTCTAGTTTTGGATCTAGTGGAATTATAGAGGAGATCGAAAAAAATTGATGGGGTTTTGGAGAGGCATAACATGGAAATTTTTATAAAGCTGAAACAAAATAACCCTCAGCTAAATTTTTACAGAAGTACTAAACGTTGAGGGTCTATAAATGTTTTTTGGAAAATTGTTTATAAATGTTTTAAAAAACCTAATTTCCTCTCACTCACATATAAGAGAAGTGGGAGGAATCAACGCTTTTAAATTGCTTCCTCACCTAGATTTTTTCTCCCTTGCTAGAGATACTCTAAGAGGAAAGAAGAAGGGAATCAGAGATGTCACCATTTTTTTAAGACATTTATATAATTAAAAATAATAATTTGTTAATTTTTAAGATATATATAAACTTATGGAATTCAATTAAAATAAAAAAACCTTTTATTACACATGATACTTTTAATTAAAAACCATTTTAGATTTTCATAAGACATTTTTTCAAATTAGAAACAAAAAGATATTTTTTTGCTTTTGGAAATGTGAAAGTATTTAAATTTTAAATTATTAAATAGTTAATATAAATAAATGTACATGCATTGTTAAATAATATATACACACATATATGTATTAATAATAAATATAATTACATATTTATCGAAATAATATGAATTATTATATATATATATATATATAATTTTAAATAACATTATATTACACGTGTGTGTGTAAATATCATTTAATAAAATAATAGGCCAATTAAAAAAATTATTATTAGTTTAGATTTAGACATATAATTTATGTGCATATATGACATCATCATTAAACTATGACATTAATTTATATTAACTATGAATCGTAATGGTTAATTGAAACCTATGACACATATACACATCATATTACCCCTAGGTTAGATCACCATATTTAATATCTTTACAATGTTGGTGTTATGAGTATGAACATATTATAACATCAAAATAGAAAATTAAAATCAAATTAGATTGATAATAAACTATTATTATTAATTCATAACAAACAAACATAAATTTCAATATACAAAATTAGTTAAATTAAAATCATATCCCAGACTCTTTTATTAAACATGACTGAATATAATTTAGTATAAAATTATTATTCATATAAACACAAAATACGATCTTGCGCAAATTAATAGAAGTGTTGTTTTAATTTCCCATTTTAATCTCACTACCAAAGCACCTGATCTAGAAGTGGTATGTAACGGCCAAGAATTTCAGTCATTTGAAATTCGTATATTTAATTTGTAAAAATTGAATATTTTAATATTTAATTAACGTGTAAAAATAGTCATTTTTCAAACAGTATCGGATTTCGACGAAACTAGTTTTATTGGATCCGTAATGTTATATTATTGTAAGATTTCAAATTTCATGTCAATCGGATTTACGGTTTGTACGGGGCAAGCTAAAACGCATAGAAATCGGTTTAAGTGAATTTTGAAATTAAAATAGTCGATTTGAAAACCTATCTTTCAAATACGATCGAATTGGCTCCCGATATATATTCCATTGCATTCAAAATTGGGGTAAAACATTATAAATGCGTGGCACACTTCAATTGGAGTCTGAAAATTTTCAAGTTTTGCAATTTTCTATATAAGGACCTATTTTTCTTCATTTGCATAAAAACCTAGACCATTAGGGCTTGCCGCCATTATCTATTCAATGGCCAGAAATGTGCCTTCTTCCTCGATTTTCTCTCGATCCACAAACAATTGGCAAAAATCATCAACTACAAAAATGAAGAGCTCAACGAGTACTAGCTATCCAACTATCGATCTGCGTTATCATTGACGAGGGAAAGAGAAAAGGGGCCGCGTTCCTCTAGGGTTCGCGCATGAAAATCAACGCAAAGGGCAGCCGAGTGTCATGGTTTTTTGGCCAATGGTGGAGGAGAGTGCGAGCTTTGCAATGGCGGTCGCTGATCAACATCTCAACGTTCGAATTGATCACGAAAATTCAAAGTAAGGGGCGACTAATTGGGTTCGAACGTACATGATTGCCTGGGAAGTTTTCGAGATGGGAAGATGATGAAAGTTGCGGCCATGATTTGACTTGTTTGAACGTGTGGCCGGGATTAAAACTAAGGTTTGAAATTAAAAAGAACTTGTAAATTAATATATAAAAAATTTGTACAACGTTTAAATGTTGTAACTTTGTCATACGAGGTCGAAAACTGACAAAACGAATTGCATTGGGTTTGTATGGACGAACACTACGCGATGGAGCTAGTTTGGAGTTGATTGGAGCTAGTGTAAATTTCGGGTAAAATTAAACGGTCGTTTAATTTTATTCGGAATAAAACACTGCAACTGCTATTGGACGCAATGTGAGTACAACTCACTCTTTCTGTCCCACTGATATTTTCATATAAGTGAGAATAAATATTATTTATGATGATTGATGATTGTTTGGATGATATATGCTATATTGATTGGTATTTGGATATATTCCTGCCTAGTGGAGCAGATGACCCTATACGTTTCCGTGTACGAGCGGATGACCCTTTGTACGCGTGTCTGCCTCGAAGCGGACATTATACACATATCCTAATATGTGTATTTGTTGCAGGTGATAGGTTGGAGGGATCCAACTAGATTCCTCAACGGTATTGATTTATTTACAAATATTTGTGATATATTCTGTTATCATATGATTATATGATGTTTTGGATGCCGTTATTGATGTATTTAGCGTTGTTGTAGCATTGGGCCTATATTTTGGAATTTAAAAATGTTAAAGTAACGATTTCGAATTTAAAAGGATTTTAAAAGTGATTTTGAAAATAAATGTTTTATTGAATTTTTGAATTGTTGAAAATTGATTTATTTTGAATAAATAAATGTGATAATTTTTATGTTATAAAAGTGATGATGTTTTGGGAAATATAATTGAAATGTGATTTTTGAAATATGAAGTTAACTGTTTTGTGAAATAGTATAAATGGAGATTTTTGAATTATTATAAATGGTTTATATATAAGATTTATAAAATGGATATTTTATAAATCAAAACAATGGAATTATAAAGAAGTTTTATGTGTGTGAAAATGAAGTATAAATGAATTTTATAAGTGAATAAGAGTTAAAATTGTGAAGTTATAAAATAAATGAATTTGTAAAATAAATGATTTATAAGTAATTAACTTATAAATTGGATTTTGGAATGTAATTAAGTTATTAAACGTAATTGATTTATAAAGGAATTTTATACATTGAAGTTTTTATAAAATAGAAATGGAATTTAAAAACAGCGTTTATAAATCCAAAATCAACTGAACTTGATAACTAAACATGAAAGCTTATTAAAGGAGATATATCCACGATTTTGGACAGTGGATAATTCTTTAATTAAATATGTAGAAGTGTTGAATTTGGTTAGAGATTTATATCCATGATTTTGGACAGTGGATAATTCTTGAATAAAATGTGTAGAAATATTGAATGTGGTAAATGAACTATATTCACGATTTTGGACAGTGAATATATTGCTAAATAAAATGGATATTTTTGGGAAGTGATATTTAAATGAAGTTAAATAAGTTGAAGATGTATTAAAATGTGTTAAGATCGAAACCATAGATTTCAACATTCATTGTTGAAATAGACGTTTTCGAGAAATAAGGAAATCATGGACTATAACACTGTTGTTATAGTAAATGATTTTCGAAAGGAAATGTTTTTGTATAGTATTGGGATTTATATATCTATCTTATTATCGAATCCATATACTAGTGATTTTGGGTTGTCGTAACGATGTTTTACGCAACATTCGTTTTGACCCAAATAAATGTGATTAAAGAGAATGTTTTCCTTGAAGAATAAAATATAAACTTAATCGTGAATTAAGTATATGTAGTATTTTCTAAGTGTTGAAAATATAAATTGAATTGTAAATTACTTATTATTAAATAAGTATTTGGAAATGTTTTCCAATGTTGAAATGGTTTGAGAATATGTTTTTTATAGATAATTGTAGTGAATATTTGGCAAATGATTTAATTAATAGAAGATTAATTAAAAGGACCCAGTGATTGTATATGGTGCTAAATATTTGTTTGTTTATTTTGATAGTTAAATAACCGACTATCATATTTGTCCAAAATTTTAGTTCCTCGACCTCATGTGGGAACATTTAGTCGTACACTTAGTACGTTGCCTTTTGTGTAGGCTTGATTATCATTTGTGTTAAGGATGTTGATTCGTATAGTGCGGAGTATTACTCCAATCGATCGAGCTTCGTTCTTCGCCCGAAGGATAGCAAGTTGAAAGTTGGAGACATGATAAGTCTATAAGAGTTATTTGCTGTGTGAAGTTGAGAAACGCTTTTGCGTTGTTGGTGCGTAAAGACCGGGATCGGTTTATCCGAAAACCACTTCGGACCAACGTATATGCAACGATTGTGCAGATTGCTTGTGATGATATTGATTTTCAAAGTTTCATAGTGGGGGACTGCTTGTTGATCGTTTGGGGTTAAAATCTCAATATACATCCAATAGAAGTGGTCTCTTCATTATGAAATATCCAATGCGAGGAATATTCGTTACTAATCCTCGGGATTTCTCGATAGGATGTGGTAGGAAAGTACCTTCGGTTTGTCCTGTTCCTGGACAACTTGTATGGATGTTTGTCTGACGTTGCATTTCTAAAGATTACGTACATTGGTTTTTGACAAACGTACATCAGTGGTGGCAGAGAAGGCAACTTCTCTTATCTTAACACCCTCCTTGAGACGTACGAGCTTAATGATTGTATTTTTGTGGAAGGCAATTAGTAGTCAACGGAAATGGCCGTGTGGCATTTAATATGATGTGATTTGTGATTGTGAAAGGTAATCATTACCTCTAGCCCCAACAACTGGAAATGACCAAAACAGGGTTAGATGCGGCAAGGCTAAGTGGGTCGCTCCCATTGGGGTATGATCATCCTCTTCCAGATATATCTTTACATGCTATGACGTCGTGTATCTGATTATTTGGTTTGTATGCTAGAGGGCCCTCGGTATAGGTCGGGAACGACCGGAGGATGGTATATTTGGTACCATCTAGTTATAGAGGTAGGCCGATCTTGTGTTGGTAGAGGATCCTTTATGATGGTCCCCGGTACATTCTTCTAGAGATGTACTGCCGGAAGGTAGTCCCTTCACCTGGTCATTTGTATGGAAATCCAAACTCCACTACATTCCTGCCATTTTATTTGTAGAGCCTAATATGCTGGAATTTAATAATGGTAACAATTTCGGCTATTTTGAATATTATTTGTATACTAGACCTTAGTATAATATCACATGAGTTTGATATGAAATATTTTATTTATCGTAAGGTAAAAACATATCCGTGTTTATGTGTGGACTTCTTATGAGATACTTTTGTTTTGATAAAGGAAAAGATTTGGTAACTTAATAAATTTAGTTGAGTGTGTTTCTCACGCTGGTTTACCAGACTGATCCGGGCATTCTTCCCTTTCAATGCTCGGGTCAGACCAAGTATATCTACAGGTTATGCTTTGGTGCTTTTGGAGCTTCAACAGGAGAGCCGGATATCTTCATTTTCGTACATCCGTATTAGCTTGATTATCCGCTGCATTGTTGCTTAATTGTTGTATATTATTGGCATTTGTAAGGATAGGTTATTATAACCGTTCAAGCTGATAACTCGGATTGATTGTTGAACTCTGATTGTGTATATATATACAGTTTCTGTTTTGTAAAGATCATTGATATGATATTATATATTTTCCGCTACGATGTGAGATTCTATATTGTTCTGTTTAGTCCTATCTTCTCTCTTTCTTCTCTTCTCTTCTTCTCTCTTCTTTTCTTTCTCTTGACTTTCCGTCAATCGGTGCTTTTTGGATCTTACATGTGTGGTATTGTCGATTCAGAGGGTACGGATTTGCGGGTCGTCACATTTGGTATCAGAGCTTAGATTTTGTATATTCCTAAGCTTTGATGTGTACTCAGTATAGATAGGGATAGTAGCACCCTAGATTGAGTTTGAGTGTATAATATATATGAGCGCGTATTTGTTAGTGAATATAAAAATATTTTATATTGTGTTTACTTATCTGTTGAGCTGTTTGTGAATTCTAGTCGGTATGTGGACGCCATGTTATCGGTAGGGATTTCCAAACACTTAAACGAGGCAAGTTGACATAGTATCATTTTAAATTGGGTAAATGAAATAATTTTACCTCGATTATATTTTATATATAAAGAAACCAATTTTTAGAATTATTAAAGTGTATATAAATTGATTGTTTGGTTGTTTGAAAAGGTAAATATATAAAAATTAATAAAGCTATTTGAATAATCTAAATAAAAACAACAATTGTAAGAGAATAAATTGTATAAGCAAAAGAATTATAAGTATGGAATTATAATTAATATGATTTGCAATTGTGAAATAATCTTATATATAAGAAATGAAACAACATGAATATAATTATAAATAGAGTTATAAATAAAAATGGATTTAGACTAATTATTTGAAAATTTTAATCCCGTTTATTTTGAAAGTTGTTTTTCAAAAGTTAAAGAGTTATTTTGTTATAAATCTAAATAAGATAAATAAATTTGAAACGAATATTATGTAAGTGAAGTAAAATAGTAAAATGACATAATGAAAGATTTATAGATAAATAATTTTTATAAAATAATATAAAACATTGAATTCACTACTGTTGCTGGAAAATAATAAGGGTGATGACTGCAGCATCATCAGTATCATTTTCGAGTCTCTTTGTCATGGATTTGCTACCAATAGTAAATTGAAAAGTTAAGTTTTGTTTTGTTAAACGAATTTGAATTTAAAATCCAAGTGTAATTGATAATTATAAGTGAAATGAGTTTTGGATTTATAATATGAAGAAAGAATTTACTTTAGTAAAGTTGAAAGAAATTTGAGGTAGTAAGTGAATTATATGATTTGAAATTTAACTAAGGAAGGTTAAATTAAATTGGATTTGAATTGGATTAGATATGCTATTGAAATCGAATTTAAACTTAAGTGGTAAGTGATTATATAACCATGATTTGAAATTATAAAAAAGTGAATGGAAGTATACTTAGTAGATGTTCATGGAATTATGAATAAATAAGTTGTGTAGCTTATAAAATGAGATAAGGTAAGTAAAACCAATTGTTAAAATGGTTAAACACTTTTGGTTAGGCAAAAAAAAAAAATTGAATTTGAATGGTGATATGATTTTGACTAAAGTTAAATAAAATAGAATTTGAAATGAACTAGAGATGAAATTTAAGTTAATTTAAACAAATGATGTTTGAAACAAAATTTTACTTAAGTCAAATAGAATGGAATGTTATGTAGAAATATAACTTAAGTAATGTTGAATGAAGTTGATTTTGTTATCGAAGTAAATTAATTTGGTAAATGTTGGTTATGCATTGGTTGTTAGATGAATGTTAATTGATTGTATAGAAAATCCATATGAAGTTGAATTAATAAAATTGAAAGTAAAGTAATTGAATCCAAAGTGGAAGTAAGTAAATTTAAATAGAATTGATTTGATTTGATTTGGAAGTGAGCTAACTTGAATATGAATTAGTGAATGTAAACTAATTGAATATGTATGAATGAATGTTAGTAAATCCAATGTTAATAAATAAAATGTGATTTAAATTGAAACCAATTCAATGAATGTTAATGAGAAAATTAGTTTATATTGATATGGTTATGGATGTTGGTTGGATGATAGTTGTTTGATGGTTGGATTTGTTGCTTTTTGTTGCATTTGCTATATTGGCATATGTAGTAGTTGTGTTGATATATTTTGTATATTCGTATTATTTTCATATATACATGTTACTCATTTGTTTGTTGAGTGTTTAGTAGGTGCGGATGGTGCGTGCTTCGCATTTGGAGCTCGCTTTCGCGTTATATTAGCCGTACATGCTTGCTAATAACATATAAGGTACATATTTCAGATTACATATCATACTTTTACACTTTTTACCCCTCGGGATGCCTCATCCTCGATGATGAGATGTATATTTATGATATATATTGCCATTTTTTTGGATCGAACTGCAAAAAGGAGACGCTGGCGAATTTTTTTGAAAATCTAAGGCGTTAGAAAATTCTGAGAAAATTGGGAAAAATTTGTGATAACTAAAATTTTGGATTTTAATTTAAAAAGTTAAACGATATTAGTTGGTTTTAAAAGAAAACTATATATGGATTTGAAAACTTAGTAAAGTTTTACAAGAATTTTAACTATTGGATTTTGGAAAAATTAAACATTTAAGTATTTTGGTAAATCTAAATTGAACGAATTATTTTGAAAAGTTAATGGATTTTGTAACTTTTTCTTACTTGGTAATTTCGAGGACGAAATTCTTTTAAGTAGGGGAGAATGTAACGACCCAGAATTTCAGTCATTTGAAATACGTATATTTAATTGATTTTAAATATTCACATGATAATTTTATAAGTCGAATAACTTATATTTGAAATATATGGATTTAATTGGATAATTAAATTGTTAATTTAATATTTGAAACTGGGAAAATAATTGGTATTTGAGTTTAATGTGAATGAAAATGATTTATAAAGTTGAATTAAATCATATTTGAATTAGAATGGTGTTAGAGAACTTTTAAAATCGAATTAAAAGTTAATTTGTAAAAATTGAATGTTTTAATATTTAATTAACGTGTAAAAATAGTCATTTTTCAAACAGTATTGGATTTTGACGAAACCTGTTTCATCGGATCCGTTAATGTTATATTATTGTAAGATTTCAAATTTCATGTCAATTGGATTTACGGTTTGTCCGGAGAAGGCTAAAACGCGTAGAAATCAGTTTAAGTGAATTTTGAATTTTAAATAGTCGATTTGAAAACTTATCTTTCAAATACGATCGAATTGGCTCCTGATATATATTCCATTGCGTTCGGAATAGGGGCAAAACATTATAATTGCCAGACGGCATGCTTCGATTGGAGTTCGAAAATTTTCAACACGAATAGCGTTTTACAGTTTTCTATATAAGGACCTATTTTTCTTCATTTGCATAAAACCCTAGACCATTAGGGCTAGCCGCCATTATCTATTCAATGGCCAGAAATGTGCCATCTTCTTTCTCTATTTTCTCTCGATCCATAAACAATTGGCAAAAATCATCAACTACAAAAATGAAGAGCTCAACGAGTACTAGCTATCCAACTGTCGATCTGCGTTATCATTGACGAGGGGAAGTGAAAAGGGGCCGCGTTCCTCTAGGGTTCGCGCATGAGAATCAACGCAAAGGTCAGCCGAGTGTCATTGGTTTTCGGCCAATGGTGGAGGAGAGTACGAGATTTGCAATGGCGGTCCCTGATCAACATCTCGACGTTCGAATTGGTCGCGAAAATTCGAAGTAAGGGGCGACTAATTGGGTTCGAACGTACATGATTGCCTGGGAAGTTTTCACGATGGGAAGATGATGAAATTTACGACCATGATTTGGCTTGTTTGAACGTGTGGCCGGGATTAAAACTAGGGTTTGAAGTTAAAAAGAATTTGTAAATTAATATATATTAAATTCGTACAACGTTTAAAATATTGTAACTTTGTCATACGAGGTCGAAAACTGACAAAAAGAATTGCGCTGGGTTTGTGTGGATGAACACTACGCGATGGAGCTAGTTGGAGTTGATTGGAGCTAGTGTGAATTTTGGGTAAAATTAAACAGTTGTTTAATTTTATTCGGAATAAAACACTGCAACTGCTATTGGACGCAATGTGAGTACAATTCACTCTTTCTGTCTCACTGATATTTTTATACAAGTGAGAATAAATATTATTTATGATGATTGATGATTGTTTGGATGATATATGCTATATTGATTGGTATTTGGATATATTCCTGTCCAGTGGTGCAGATGACCCTATACGTTCCCATGTATAAGCGGATGACCCTTTGTACGCGCGTCTGCCTCGAAGCGGACATTGTACATATATTCTAATATGTATATTTGTTGCGGGTGATAGGTTGGAGGGATCCAACTAGATTCCTCAACAGTATTGATTTATTTACAAATATTTGTTATATATTCTATTATCATATGAGATATGATGTTTTTGATGCCGTGATTGATGTATTTATTGCTGTTGCAGCATTGGGCCTATATTTTTGAATTTAAAAATGTTAAAGTAACGATTTTGAATTTAAAAGGATTTTAAAAGTGATTTTGAAAATAAATGTTTTATTGAATTTTTGAATCGTTAAGAATTGATTTATTTTGAATAAATAAACGTGATAATTTTTATGTTATAAAAATTATGATGTTTTGGGAAATATAATTGAAAAGTGATTTTTGAAATATGAAGTTAACTGTTTTGTGAAAGAGTATAAATGGAGATTTTTGAATTATTATAAATGGTTTATATATAAGATTTATAAAATGGATATTTTATAAATCAAAACAATGGAATTATAAAGAAGTTTTATGTGTGTGAAAATGAAGTATAAATGAATTTTATAAGTGAATAAGATTTAAAATGTGAAGTTATAAAATAAATGAATTTGTAAAATAAATGATTTATAAGTAATTAACTTATAAATTGGATTTTGGCATGTAGCTAAGTTATTAAACGTAATTGATTTATAAAGGAATTTTATATATTGAAGTTTTTATAAAATAGAAATGGAATTTATAAACATTGTTTTATAAATCCGAAATCAATTGAATTTGATAAGTAAATATGAAAGCTTATTAAAGGAGATATATCCATGATTTTGGACAGTGGATAATTCTTTAATTAAATATGTAGAAGTGTTGAATTTGGTTAGAGATTTATATCCACGATTTTGGACAGTGGATAATTCTTGAATAAAATGTGTACAAATATTGAATGTGGTAAATGAACTATATTCACGATTTTGGACAGTGAATATATTGTTAAATAAAATGGATATTTTTGGGAAGTGATATTTAAATGAAGTTAAATAAGTTGAAGATGTATTAAAATGTGTTAAGGATCGAAACCATAGATTTCAACATTCATTGTTGAAATAGACATTTTCGAGAAATAAGAAAATCATGGACTATAACACTGTTGTTATAGTAAATGATTTTCGAAAGGAAAGGTTTTTGTATAGTATTGGGATTTATATATCTATCTTATCATCGAATCCCTATACTAGTGATTTTGGGATGTCGTAACGATGTTTTACGCAACATTCGTTTTGACCCAAATAAATGTGTTTACAGAGAATGTTTTCCTTGAAGAATAAAATATATACTTAATCGTAATTTAAGTATATGTAGTATTTTCTAAGTGTTGAAAATATAAATTTGGAAGTGTTTTCCAATGTTGAAATGGTTTGAGAATATATTTTTCATGGCTAAACTGATGTGAATATTTGGCAAATGATTTAATTAATAGAAGATTAATTAAAAGGGCCCAGTGATTTTATATGGTGCTAAATATTTGTTTGTTTGTTTTGATAGTTAAATAACCGACTGTCAGACTTTGCCAAAATTTTAGTTCCTCGACTTGGCGTGGGAACTATTTAGTCGCACACTTAGTACGTTGCTGACGCAGCGGATTATAACGATGACAACGAAATGAAGATTTCGTGTCAAACTAATTGATGAAACGATTAGATGAAGCAAGATAAGTCGATGGATTGAAAATACCGAACGCCCAAATTCGTTGATCTCGAGAGATACCGAATTCTAGTTTTCTCCAACATGTTGATCGCGCACGATACCATGTTAAAAGATCTACGACTCTTCTACGTTGATCTCGCGCATGAGATTCCGTGAATCGGCTTCAAATCCGTTGATTCGAGCGCACTCGAATAACTGAAAATGGAGAAAGGAGCTCACACTCAACTTCCAATTTCAAAAGAGGCACAAAGCACTCAAACAAAGTTTCATTCAAAATCAACCAACCTTTACAAGTGACACTACCCCGCTATTTATAGAGTTTTACACACAGCTGCACACGACCTAACATAGGTCATTAACGGCCTATACACGACACAACACAATACAGGTCGACCTAACATACAGGTACTTCGCGACCTAACTTCAACGACCTAAAACAAACGAGTTACAACAACAACATATATAACACGAGTTAAAACAATAACGACCTACGCATAACAACATCAACACACGACTTAACGGTATTTACAACTCACGCGACTTAAGTGAAAACACGGCAGCGACCTGGATAAGCAGCGACCTAAGCAAGCTTTGGGCATAATGATCCACGAGAGACCTAAGAACAACATCTTTAGCGACCTAAGAACAAGCGACCTTGGATGAATGACTTAAGGAAGTAACACAAACAATCCAAGGGCTCAGCGGCATAAGAAGATACACGGCTTCCAGAATCTGCGGCTTACATGTAAGTGTCTTAAGCGACATAAGGCGTTGAGCGACCTATCTTAGGTCGTAGCTCGGCAAGTTCTTGGCTCGAAAGGTCGGAGCGACCTAAAGAAATATGCGCTGGTTTGTTTATTTCACTAGGTCACTTGAACACCTTGGTGCTTAACGTGTTACCTCGCGAGCTACCTACACTAGGTCGTGAGCGACCTAAGGCCCTTGAACGACTCAAATCCATTGAGTTGGTAGATTGCGCTGCATCATCCTCCCCCGGTTGACAAGAATTCGACCTCGAATTTGCACCTTCCTCTTCCTCGACAAGCTTATCCCCATGATGTGGAGTCAAATGTTTAACATTGAAAACATCAGAAGTATGGATATGATTCGGCATTCTCAACTGATACGCATTATCATTGATCTTCTTCAAGATTTCCACTGGACCAAATTTTCGAGCTTTCAACTTGCTATAAGTTCCCACTGGAAAACGATCTTTCGTCAACACTGCATAAACCAAATCACCTTCTTTAAATTTCACACTCCTTCGCTTCTTATCTGCCAATTGTTTATACTTCTCATTTGGTGCAAGCAATCGTTCATGAACAGTTCTGTGACACTCCTGCAACTCATTCACTAAATCACAAGCTCGCTTAACAACTCCCTACTGATGTGGCACTGTCGTCAAATCCAACGGTCCCTTCAGAATTGCTGAATATACAATTTGAAATGGACTGAATCCAGTACTTCGATTAATAGCGTGATTATGTGCAAATTCCGCTTGACATAACTTCATATCCCAACTCTTCAAATTATCTTTCACAAGACATCTCAATAAGTTTCCCAATGATCTATTTACCACTTCTGTTTGCCCATCTGTTTGCGGATGATAGGCGCTACTAAAATTCAGCTTCGTTCCAATCATCTTCCACAGACTCAACCAAAAATGACTTAGAAATTGCATATCCCGGTCAGAAATAATGGATTCAGGTAGCCCATGTAGTCGATACACTTCCTTAAAGAACAATTGAGCAACACAGACTGCATCAGCGGTCTTCTTACAAGCTATGAAATGTGCCGTTTCGAAAATCTATCTACCATCACATATATGGAATCATTTCCACGTTGAGTTCTTGGCAAACCCAAAAAAAAATCCATGCTAATATCATCCCATGGTCTGGTAGGCACAGGAAACGGCATATACAATCCTGCATTAGTAGCTGTCCCTTTGGAAACTTGACAGATGTGACATCTCTCCACAAATCTTTCAACTTCTTTCCTCATGGAAGGCCAAAAATAAGATTGAGAAATCAACTGCAATGTGTGATCTCTACCCACATGACCTTCTTCATGTAACTCCTTCACAATCTTTATTCGCAAACTACAATCTGAAATACATAATCGATTTCCTTTGAAAAGAAAACCATCCACTAACGCAAACTCATCTGTCTTCCCTTTATTGACTTCGTCTACAAACTTCGCAAAGTAAGGATCTTCAACAAACAATTCTGGCAACACATCAAACCCTGTCACTTCAATCCTTATTATAGTCAACAAATGATTCCTTCTACTCAATGCATCTGCCACACGGTTTGTAACTCTCGATTTGTGTTTCACAACAAATGTAAACTGTTGTAAGTATGCAATCCACGTCGCATGCCTAGCTGCAATCTTTTCATGCCCTTGCAAATGCTTCAACGCTTCATGATCAGTATATAAAACAAATTCTTTATGGAACAAATAGTGTCTCCAATGCTTCATAGCTTACACAACAGCATAAAATTCCACGTCATAAGTATTATATCTCATCTTGGCTCCCGAAAGCTTCTCACTAAAATAAGCAATAGGATGGCCCCTCTGACTTGACACCCCTCCAATTCCAACCTTAGATGCATCAGTATGTAGCTCAAACAACAACTGAAAGTCTGGTAATACTAGAATGGGTGCTGTCGTCAAAAGTTCCTTGATTCGCTCAAAAGCAAATCCTGCTTCCTCTGACCATGAAAATTGCTTCCCCTTCATACAATCTGTAACAGGTGCCATCACGCTACTGAAATGTGGAATAAACCTTCGATAGAATGATGTTAGCCCATGAAAACTTCTCACTTCAGTTATGGTCCTGGGCTGTGGCCAATTTCTGATTGCTTCCACTTTATTCTGATCTACCTGTATACCTCCTTCTGATACAACATATCCCAAAAATAAAACACTATGCGTCATGAACACGCATTTCTTCGTTGCAGCATAAAATTGTTCCTGTCGCGGTATCATCGACACTTCTCTCAGATGATGCAAGTGTTCTTCTGGGCTTCCACTGTATATCAGTATATCATCAAAATATACCACCACGAACTTCCCAATAAATGGTCTAAAGATCTGATTCATCACCCGCATAAACGTACTAGGTGCATTCGAAAGACCAAACGACATAACCAGCCATTCATACAACCCTTCTCTAGTCTTGAATGTTGTCTTCCATTCATCCCCTGGTCGAATTCGAATTTTATGAT
Organism: Allium cepa; assembly: GCA_030765085.1. Taxonomy (NCBI): domain Eukaryota; kingdom Viridiplantae; phylum Streptophyta; class Magnoliopsida; order Asparagales; family Amaryllidaceae; genus Allium; species Allium cepa. The sequence continues at coordinate 156,544,419 of CM060932.1, forward strand.
ATCCGCTCTTCAGATCAATCTTGAAAAATATAGCAGCTTCATTCAATTGGTCTAACAAATCATCCAATCTAGGCATCGAAAATCTGTACCTCACAGTTATTTTGTTGAGCGCCCTGCTATCTGTAGACATCCTCCACAAACCATCCTTCTTCGGCACTAACAATGTTGGTACTGCACAAGGACTTAAACTTTCTTGTACGCGCCCTTGTTCAAGCAACTCTTCCACCTGCCTTCTCAACTCCTCGTGTTCCTTTGGACTCATCCTGTAATGTGGTCTATGTGGTAACACTGCTCCTGGAACAAGATCTATTTGGTGTTGTATTTCCCTCAATGGTGGTAACTCCTTTGGCAATTCTTCAGGAAATACATCTTCAAATTCTTCCAATACTGGTTTGACTTCCTATGGAATTTCAACCTCCTCACTACTTTCACGTCCAATCAACAAAAATACTTCAGGTTCATCCTCCACTTCCTTGACAAATTCCTTCAAAGATAACAAAGTCTTCAGTTCTTCAATCTCCTCCAACTTGCTTTCTTCTTGTTGTCGTTTTTTTAGGAACTAAAGTGATTTTAGTGCCCTCGAACATGAAACTGTAGCTGTTGGTACGTCCATCATGTTGTAAAGCTCTATCATACAGCCACGGTCTCTCCAACAACAGATGACATACATCCATATCAACCACATCACACCAATTTCATCTTTGTATTTCTTCCCAATCGAAAAAGTTACACAAGCTCTCCGACTAACCTTCACTTCTGCACCTTTCCTCAACCAAGCTAACTTGTAGGGCTTAAGATGCTTCTCAGTCTTCAATGCCAACTTCTTTACAGCTTCTGAAGAGATAATGTTATCACAACTTCCAGCATCGATAACAAATTTACAAACCTTCCCCAGAATAGTGCACGTCGACTGAAAATGTTACTCCTCAACCAACTAGACTCCTCCTCTTGCTTTGGTGTCAAACAAGATCTCCTCATCATTAAATTACGTCATTCGTCTCCTGACACTAATTCTACTTCCTCCTCAACTTGTGGTGAATTGGCATATTCTACTTCTTCATCCTCATCCTCAACCTCAGCAACCATCACTCATTTCTTAGGCTTCGGACATTCATTGCTCTTGTGACCAAACTCCTAACAATTAAATCATTTGATACCACTATTGACCTTGGTCTTAGCAACTTCACTAACAACCGGTTTATTAACAGCCTTGGAAACATTCGCATTGCTACTAGCCCCTTTCACTTGATTGTTGGAATTTGTAAACACACCACCACCTCTTCTGCCTTGCTTCTCCCAAGCTAGAGCCTTTTGATGTGCTTCAGCGACAGATCTTGGATCAAACATGTTCACCGTATCCTAAATTTGCATTCTCAATCCTCCAACAAATCTAGCTGTCAATTGTTCCTCCGTCTCCATGATGTCATTTCTAGCAATCAACTGATAAAATTCATCTGCATAATCATTCACCGTCTTTGTTCCCTATCTCAAATTTTGTAAGCGTTGGTACATAAGAGACTGATAATTATAAGGTAAGAAAGTAGCTTTCATCAACTTCTTCATCTTCTTCCATGACTCAATTTTTGACTTTCCCATTCTCTCCCGTGTAAGTTTAGTTTGCTGCCACCATGCCATAGCTCTTCCTCTCAAATGTGTAGCAACCAACTTAACTCTACAATGCTCAGGAACTTCTTTGAAGTCAAAAATTTCTTCAACATTTGATAACCAATCCAAGAATTCTTCAGCTACCATACCACCCTTGAATTCTGGAATTTCCATCTTCATCCCTGACTCCCATTTACGATCATCTTCTACCTCCCGATAGTGATTTCGTACTTGGTCTCGATCTCGATGATGAACACTACCTCTTTCACCATCTTCATCATAATCAAATGTACTTTTGTATCGATCTCGACCATCAACATCTCTATGATGACGCATATTTCTTCTACTATGTCTTTCAGCATCACAATATGGCTCATCTCCAAACTCACGTGGAGTTCTTCTCTCTTCATCTATATACTCATGGGGTTCTCGTCTCAATGAAACTGATGATTCTCTTCTTTCTTGATAAGATTGCGGCGACACCCTCCTCGCTTCCGTAACCGATGGCGAAACTCTGTTTCCTCCATGGTTCGAGACTGACGACCTTCTCCTTTGAACTTGATTCATATCAATCATCAATTTCTCTAACTTCCCAATACCTTCATCAAAATTTTCATTAATGCGTTGTTCCATTCGCTCAGCTTCTTCTCTTCTATATAACACTTCAACATTTTGATGACGATTTTCTCTCCTCGGCGGCATGATTGAATCAAATAATCTTCAACAACTCGAACTTTCGGCCTGTACTTAGCTCGGCTCGGTTTCTAACTTGCAACTCTCGGCCTTGATCTTCAAAATGACACATGACTTCAACTTGAACAAATCTCCCACAAACTTGAACAAGTTCGGCTCGGCTTTGAACAACACTTCGCTTAGCTCGGCTTTGCTTGATTTAGCTCGGCCTTGGCTCTTTAAACTCTTCTCTTTGGCTCCAAGGACTCGGCTTAGCTATGATTGGCTAAGCCTAGCTCTGATACCAAAACTGACGCAGCGGATTATAACGATGACGACAAAATAAAGATTTAGTGTCAAACTAATCGATGAAACGATTAGATGAAATAAGATAAGTCGATGGATTGAAAATACCGAACGCTCAAATTCGTTGATCTCGAGAGATACCAAATTCTAGCTATCTCCAACACGTTGATCGCGCACGATACCGTGTTAAAAGATCTACGACTCTTCTACGTTGATCTCGCGCACGAGATTCCGTGAATCGGCTTCAAATCCGTTGATTTGAGCACACTCGAATAACTGAAAATGGAGAAAGGAGCTCACAATCAACTTGCAATTTCAAAAGAGGCACAAAACACTCAAACAAAGTTTCATTCAAAATCAACCAACCTTTACAAGTGACGCTACCCCGCTATTTATAGAGTTTTACACACAGCTGCACACGACCTAACATAGGTCGTTAACGACCTATACACGACACAACACAATACAGGTCGACCTAACATACAGGTACTTCGCGACCTAACTTCCATAACCTAAAACAAATGAGTTACAACAACAACATATATAACACGAGTTACAACAATAACGACCTATGCATAACAACATCAACACACGACTTAACAGTATTTACAACTCACGCGACTTAAGTGAAAACACTGCAGCGACCTGGATAAGTAACGAACTAAGCAAGCTTTGGGCATAATGATCCAGGAGTGACCTAAGAACAACATCTTCAACGACCTAAGAACAAGCGACCTTGGATGAACGACTTAAGGAAGTAACACAAACGATCCAAGGGCTTAGCGACATAAGAAGATACACGGCTTCCAAAATCTACGGCTTATATGTAAGTTTTTAAGCGACATAAGGCGTTGAGCGACCTATCTTAGGTCGTAGCTCGGCAAGTTCTTGCCTCGAAAGGTCGGAGCGACCTAAAGAAATAGGCGCTGGTTTGTTTATTTTACTAGGTCGCTTGAATGCCTTAGTGCTTAACGTGTTACCTCGCGAGCGACCTTCACTAGGTCGTGAGCGACCTAAGGCCCTTGAACGACTCAAATCCATTGAGTTGGTAGATTGCGCTGCATCAGTTGCCTTCTTTGTAGGCTTGATTATCATTTGTGTTAAGGATGTTGATTCGTACAGTGTGGAGTATTACTCCAATCTATCGAGCTTCCTTCTTGGCCCGAAGGATAGCTAGTTGAAAGTTGGAGACGTGATAAGTCTATGAGATTTAATTGATGTGTGAAGTTGGGAAGCACTTTTGCATTGTTGGTGCGAAGAGACCGGGATCATTTTATCCGAAAACCACTTCGTACCGGCGTATATGCGACTATTGTGCAGGTTGCTTCTGATGATATTGATTTTGGGAGTTTCATATGGGGGACTGCTTGTCAATCTTTTGGGGTTAATATCCCAATATACATCCAGTAGCAGTGGTCTCTTCATTATGAAATATCTAATGAGAGGACTATTTGCTACTAATCCTAGGAATTTCCCAATAGGATGTGGTAGGAAAGTACCTTCGGCTTGTCTTGTTCATGGAAAACTTGTATGGATGTTTGTATGACATTGCATTTCTAAAGATTGCGTACATTGGTTTTTACAAACGTACATCAGTGGTGGCGGAGAAGGCAACTTCTCTTAGCTTAACACCCTCCTTGAGACGTATGAGCTTAAGGGTTGTATTTTTGTGGAAGGCAATTAGTAGTCAACGGAAATGGCCATGTGGCATTCAAAGTGATGTGATATGTGATTGTGAAAGGTAATCGTTACCTCTAGCCTGATCAACTTAAAATGACCAAAATAGGGTTAGATGCGGCAAGGCTAAGTGGGTCGCTTCCATTAGGGTATGATCATCCTCTTCTAGATATATCTTTACACGCTATGACGTCATGTATCTGATTATGTGATTTGTATGCTGGAGGGCCCTCGGTAAAGGTCGGTAACGACCGGAGGATGATATATTCGATACCATTTAGTTATAGAAGTGGGTCGGTCTTGTGTTCGTAGAGGATCCTTTGTGATGATCCTCGGTACATTCTTATAGAAATGTACTGCCGAAAGGTAGTCCCTTCACTTGGTCATTTGTATGGAAATCCAAACTCCACTACGTTACTTCCATTTTATTTGTAGAGCCTGGTATGTTAGAATTTAATAATGGCAACAATTTCGGCTATTTTGAATATTATTTGTATACTAGACACTAGTATAATATCACACGAGTTTGATATGAAATGTTTTAGTTATCGTAAGGTAAAAACATGTCTGTGTTTTTGTGTGGACTTGTCTTACGAGATACTTTTGTTTTGATAAAGGAAAAGTTTTGGTAACTTAATAAATTCAGTTAAATGTTTTTCTCACGTTGGTTTACCAGACTGATCCGGGCGTTCTTCCCTTTCAATGCTCGGGTCAGACCAAGTATATGTACAGGTTATGCTTTGGTGCTTTTGGAGCTTCAGTATAAGAGCTGGAGATCTTCATTTTCGTACGTCCGTATTAGCTCGATTATCCGCTGCATTGTTGCTTAGTTGTTGTATATTATCGGCATTTGTAAGGACAGGTTATTATAACTGTTCAAGCTGATAACTCTGATTGATTGTTGAACTTTGATTGATGATATATATATATGTATATATATATATATATATACACACAGTTTCTGTTTTGTAAAGATTATTGATATGATATTATATATTTTCCGCTACGATGTGAGATTCTGTATTGTTCTGTTTGGTCCTAACTTCTCTCTTTCTTCTCTTCTCTTCTCTTCTTCTCTCTTCTTTTCTTTCTCTTGACATTCCATCAGTCAGTGCTTTTTGGACCGTACATGTGTGAATTATTGTCGATTCAGAGGGTACGGATTTGCGAGTCGTTACATGATATCAGAGTCTGGGTTGTGTTTGTATGAATAATTAATCGACACATAAGGCAATCTCTTCGAAAAACCAATTAGATGGTGTCGAAGAGAACGTGCTTAAACTAATGATAAAGTTACTCTAATTAAGGAACATTCTTATGAATAGAAAACCTCCAGGTCTCCTAATGTTATCCCGCTTTTTGGCAAAGCCGTGATACCAAGAGATTGGCCAAAAACAAAGGACAGTTCGTCTCAGAGATTGGTTGCACTTCTCTTCGCTATGGATATCGATGAATTTTTTCCGAGTCCAGATTGATCTACAATTGATAGGACATGACCAGAAAGATCATAGAAGTCAGCATTTCAAATTTCAAGTCAATCCGAGGTCGTATGCTCAAGTTATGATGGATTCAAGTTGAGAGAAATGAACCTTGCTCGGTTCGAATCCATCACCTCGAATCCATCCGGAACCTTCCCTAGTTCGAACCCAAGAAGCTTAGCCATGCTTCGAATCCATCCGAGCAGGCACCGTGTTCGAATCCATAGCACAGTCACGCCACATTCGAACCCATCAGGTTCGACTCCATCTAGTTCGAAACCATCCCATGGTCTTCCTTCGTACCCATCAAGAGAAAGTGCTTCGAATCAACCAATGTTCGAACCCAGCATTCCTACCTTCGAATCCATCCTCCCGGAGCCTTACCTCGAATCCATGCATTACTTCGAACCCATGAACTAAACCTCGCTTCGACTCCATTGAGCAAGCCTTAGTTCGACTCCATCCAAGTCACCTTACTTCGAATCCATCAAGAGAATCTCAAGGTCGAATCCATGAGGTAAGAAACTCCTTCGAATCCATCTGGTTGCAGTGCATCGAATCCATTCAGTAGGAAAGCCACGAAGACCATGGATTCGAAGCATGTATTTCTTCGAACCCTATGGATTCGAACCTATGGATTCGAACCATATGGATTCGAACCATATGGATTCGAACGACTCCATAGGATCGAGTCGAAGCAAACAGGGTACACGAAGACGCAATCTTGAATCGATCATATCTCTCAATCCTATGATCCAAATGCCATGAAATTTTCACAGAAGCTTGCATACATGTTGAAGAATGTCCACACCAAATTTCGCCTCGATTGGATGCATTTTTGATCGATTCGAACTTCACTTCGAATCGATCCCAAACTGGGCACGGATTCCGAGAACGCGGGCCTATGGGCCCCCCTCACGTGCCAAGCGGCCTCCCCAGGTTTTGGGTAGGATTTCAGCCTTCCACGCCTATAAATAGAGCCCCTGGTCATTCAGAAAAGGGGGGGGGAGAATTTGGAGAGAAAGAATACGCCCAAACGCTGCCAAAAGCGCTCCATACCTCCTCCAGTGTTGCTGATTTCGAATTTAAGTCCATTTTCTGTTGTAATTTGCTAAAACACACTTGTAACCTTCAAGTATTAAGCAATAAAGTGATAAAACTTCATAGTGGACGTAGGCGCATCGCCGAACCACTCTAAATTCTTGTCTTCTGTGCAATTTACTTTTCTGTGACTTGGAGTTTTTGTTAGATAATCCTTATTTCCAATTCAAGTTCTTCATTTATTATCTCTTCAAAAACTTCCGAAGGGTGTTGCCCAATTTTGGTGCAAACATTTTGGTGCTTTCACTGAGAACAACCCAGTTTTTCTCTCGTTCCTGGGATCTACTTTCGATATCCGATTGCATAAATCTAAGGAGAAGATCCAGATCTATGGTTCAGCGGTTCCTTCTATTCTATTCAGATTGCCCCAGATCTAAGAGGAACCATATTCATCATGAAGTCCGTACCCATATTTTCGAATCCAGAAAATATGCGGTTCTCCGTAGCCATATGTTCGAATCCATGAAAATATGATCATTTTCGAACCCATTTTTTCGAATCCAAAAAATGTGATGATTTTCGTATCCATGTTTTCGAACCCAGAAAATCCGGTCCTTTTCGTATCCATCATGGAGCGCTACTTCGTATCCATCAGGGAGCGCTACTTCGTATCCATCAGGGAGCGCTACTTCGTATCCATCACGGAGCGCTACTTCGTATCCATCAGGGAGCGCTACTTCGTATCCATCACGGAGCGCTACTTCGTATCCATCACGGAGCGCTACTTCGTATCCATCATGGAGCGCTACTTCGTATCCATCACGGAGCGCTACTTCGTATCCATCATGGAGCGCTACTTCGTATCCATCATGGAGCGCTATTTCGTATCCATCCATCTGCCTCCATTTCGCATTGATACGCACATGCAGTTCGTATCCATCTATCTGCCTTTAATTCGATCCATCATTTAAGCGCTCAAACCATCGGTGCGAATGAACATTTCGTATCCATCATTTAAAAAAAAAAAAAATCGGGTACGATCCAAATTCCCCGAACCCTAGCCGTAGCGCAGAGCACCCGCATAGCTAATCCAAACCTCAACTTAAATAAAGGAACATTCAGATCATTCCATGACTGGACGAGAAGTAGGAGATTACAATAGCAATTTTTGAGTTGCAATCAAGGAATGGGTATTGAAATACTATTCAACTGGTGCTCCTAGAGGCTGGAGAACCTAGCTAATATGCCAAGAACTAGAGTTGATTAATGTATCATGCTTCTAAAGTGGACTGCAACTTCCTCCAATTGACCAGCTTTTAAAACTCCTAAACTGACAATTATGGTGCGATGGCTAGTATTACGACTACCCTGACTTGTCTACTCTGCCAACTCAGAACATAGTTGTTCACTACTGAACCATCTTCATATGCCCGCATCTTAATCATTCCACGTCCATATGACTAAAAGCATGACATACAACTCTAAGAGGACTTCCTAACTATCCTATGCGAGCTTCCTTCATGGTGAAAATTAGAAATAATCACCAATCTATGAGCGCATATTAATCTACTCACCATCCAATCGACATTACCAACCACTCGAACATTAGGCAGTCGGGCATACATCATTCACCAATATCACAAGACCCCGTAGCCATAAAATGGACTTGATAATGTTGATTCGAGTATCGTTCCCAGTCAGGGCCTATTCATTGAGACCATCCTACACGTAGAATTTCCAACTAAAATTCAGCATGCCGACTATGTCCGTGTACTATGGAAATTCAACCTTGGCCACTACCTTATGAAGTGAGAATGGTGAATGGAGTCCACGAAAAGTGATGAATGCCATCAAATGCGTTGTATCCCCTATTTCTCAAAGAAGACTGTCAATCATAGTTAGGCATATCATTCCTACTTCTCATATTGCTAAAGGGAATAAAGAAGCTGGCAGCCAATGAACTAATCAAAATTCACAGCCCGTTGCTGCCAACACTAATAAATGAAATCGACACAAAAGCTTATTTCCAGAGTTTGATAACAGAACTGGTGGATAGTCGCCGACGACTACACCAACATTTCCAGGCCAACATTACGTTGATGAATCAGACGAAGGATCAACTTGGCGACATAAAAGGGAACCTGCTCCATATTCTAAACTGGGAAGCTCCTTTTCTTTATATGACTATCATGGATGCCAACGTCATAAGGCTGCTCCAGAAAGGATAGCTCTGGCAATATGTTCAAGCCCCATAAAATGAAGAGCCGGGAATCCCCGACCTCAATCGGGACTTTGATCAAACTGAACCATTTGCATTAGACTCCCAACTGTGAAAGGCTGGACCGAAGTGCAATAGCGAGCATACGACGCCGCTTCACTTATCAATGAGATTTTATCCGATCTCTTTTGAATTATTTCTATTTCTATTTCATTTATGTTGCAAGATATAATCGACTTGAATTAAACTACTTGCAAATGATGCAGGTAACCGAGTACTTAAGGACGGGTGCAAAACAACCTCCGTGGAATATGGTAAAGTCATTTAGGTATCATCATGATGAGCATGATTCAACCACTCGCTGGCTGCTTTATGCACCTGACTTGGGGGCAGGCCATCAAAGCGGAAGAGACAGACAAGTTCAGGGCTCCGGTACGAAGTGGATGCAACCGACCATCCACTCACATGCTTATGCAATTTAATTAGGAGATTTGAGAAAGACTTAGAGTTATATGTCCCAACCATGCACTCTCCATCTCTTACTTGAAGCTCGCCAAAATACTTATGCTTCTTTTGATGCACAGTAAAATCGAAATCACACCAAAGATGGATGTGACGTGACCGTCCATGCATCCAATCCTGCATTGGACACTTAGGGTTTTTTAAGAGCACATATTTATAGCGGATATGGTTTGACCATTCACTCCCCAGTTTTCATCAATGATTCGACAAAACAATCATGCCTCAAACCGACTTTATCAGGGGCCAACCCTCAATTTATAGTCATCAACAACCGACTGCTTACTCGCTAATCATCATGAGCCATCATTCCAACTCTCTTCCTCAACTCGACTGGAAGAGCGCAAAGCGTAAAGTGGACGTGGCTCGACCGTCTACTCTCCAACTCTTGCCCCCAACTTAAGGGAAAATACACAACTCAAAGCGGATGTAGTTCATCCATCCTCTCCTCTGCTCGAGCTCAAAGCTTGCCAGAACACTAATCTTACTCCTTAGGCTAGGCAGAAGCGGGATCCAAATGAACATGGATGCGATTCATCCGTCCATAAACTAAGTCTCCTCCTTCGTTGATGGAAGATAAGTGGAAAGTAATCGAGATCCCACCGATCATTTGCTAAGCGAAACCCACCTCTCGGGGGCAAGCCATCGCATCAATGGCCGAACTGGACCGACACACTACAGTCCTGCAATCAATTCCAGGTTCCCGGAGTATAAACACTAACTCCAACTTCCCAGAGTGTGAATTGGAGTATAAACATCCAATAAATCGTTCCCAGAGTACGAACGGACTCCAACTTACCAGAGTGTGAATTGGAGTATAAACATCTAATAATCGTTCCCAGAGTGTGAACGGACTCCAACTTCCCAGAGTATGAATTGGAGTATAAAAATCCAATAAATCGTTCCCAGAGTGCGAACGGACTCCAACTTCCCAGAGTGTGAATTGGAGTATAAACATCCAATAAATCGTTTCCAGAGTGCGAACGGACTCCAACTTACCAGAGTGTGAATTGGAGTATAAACATCTAATAAATCGTTCCCAGAGTGTGAACGGACTCCAACTTCCCAGAGTGTGAATTGGAGTATAAACATCCAATAAATCGTTCCCAGAGTGCGAACGGACTCCAACTTACCACAGTGTGAATTGGAGTATAAACATCTAATAAATCGTTCCCAGAGTGTGAACGGACTCCAACTTCCCAGAGTGTGAATTGGAGTATAAACATCCAATAAATCGTTCCCAGAGTGCAAACGGACTCCAACTTACCAGAGTGTGAATTGGAGTATAAACATCCAATAAATCGTTCCCAGAGTGTGAACGGACTCCAACTTCCCAGAGTGCGAATTGGAGTATAAAAATCCAATAAATCGTTCCCAGAGTGCGAACGAATTCCTAAAAAGCCCAAATAGGTGTGACTGACCATCTATTGGCTGACTCCAACTTCCCAGAGTGTAAATTGGAGTACAAACATCTATTCCAGGTTTCCGGAGTGCGAACCAACCCACCAATGTGAACTCCAGGTTCCCAAAGCATGAATTGGAGTATAAACATAAATTACAGGTTCCCGGAGCGCGAACCGAAGCATCCATGCTAACTCCAGATTCCCAGAGTGCGAACTGGAGTATAAACATCAATAAACTCCAGATTCCCAGAGTGTGAACTGGATTATAAACATCAACTAACTCTGGTCCCGAAAGCACAGACTGAAGTATAAAGACCTAGTGGGCGTGACATACCACCCATCAACCAACTCCAATCCTCGAAGCATGGATTGGAATATAAATACCAGAAGGGATGCGATTTTATTTTCCATCTATCAATTCTAATTCCGCAGCAAGTTCTGTAGTACAAAAAGCGGATGTGGTTAGACTTTCTTCTTTCCAACTCTTCCCTTGGCATGGGGGCACACTTATCATAAAAAATCGGTTGTGATCCGACTATCTAGCACTAAGCGGGCACGACATGACCGTTCATGCATCAGCACTTATTCTCGGCACGGGACCTATAACATAATCTTTTAGGAATGCACTCCAACCCGGCAAGACAAGATTTCTTCCTCGATCTGACAGGGAGATGTAGATTCGCAAAACGAACCTAGCTGAACGTCTTATTCTAAATGGATGTGACTACCCATCCTACCGCAAATGAACATGACACGACCGTTCATCCGCTAACTCTGGCCAACGATCTAGCGAGTTGTGCATGCAATGTGGACGGATATGACCCAACCATCTGCCAATCAACTCCTTCCTCCAATTCAGTAGGAGAAACATCAAATTAAAGTTGCCGCAATGTGACCGACTACACTTCGACTTTCGCCATTGACAAGTGCCAGAGGAATTAATTGAGGAAAATGCGGTTGACCATTTTCTGCTAAAATTCTTAGTCCCCAGAGTGGGGACATGGGTATGAACATCAATTAGGTGTGACTAATGGCCCTTCAACTGCCTCTAGTCCGTAGAGTGCGACTGCGACCATAGACAGATGAAGAATGTGATTCGACCATTCATTCACCAACTCCGAACTAAAGTCGACGAGAGGAGTATAAACTCGCTACAGACGTAATTGGACCGTCCACAAACTAACTCTGCTAACCCAAGGCTGGGGGCAGAAGAACAAATCATTGAAAGAAGAGAAATGAGACTCGCTACATTGCTAGCTATTCAGATTCCTTTACAATTTAAGGCAACGACTGCAAGGAGGCCTTAATGCTAACCAATCAAAATGATGCTCGAAGTTACGAGAAGCCAATTATATCGTACCGCCAGATCGATGGGAAATATCGATCTGCACCTTTCATGTCATACCAAAGGATCGATAGGCAATGAGGTCTGTACATTCTACATTGTGTCGCTAAATCGACGGCCAATATCGATCTTCTTCGACTACAATTCGATGTGACCCGAGCACCCATCGAATACCTTCGACCACCAGAGCATGGATAGAACCGCGAATGAGTGTGAATTGACCGTTCGTCCCCCGTCGCCTTCCATCGATCCGCCAGGAAGTGCATGAGACTGGATGAGCATGACCTGACTGCATTTGAGCTGACTTTGTCCCTAGATCTGACGGGAGAACGTAAATCGAAACGGACGTAATTGATCACCTAACTCCAAAAGAATGCAATGCAACCATTCATTCTTTGGCTCTTAACCAAATCTGACAAAACGAGCAATTCAAAACAAGTATAACCTAACTACCCACGCACCGATTCTTTCCCTCGATTCGACAAGGGAAGCATCAATCCTACATTGGAACTTACTGGACGATTCACTCTTCAGTTTATGCCCGGAGTATGACGACATAAGAAGCAAAATGAATGTCGACGAGGCAATGAAGTATTCTGCCTAGAGGAAAGAACTAGGATAGAATGCAGAATACGGCACAACTCAGCCTTCCATCGGTTAACTCGATCCCATGGTTCAACAGGATAGAATGAAAAATTGAAGTGAACATTATCTACCTTGCCGCTTATCGAGATTCTCCCCTGACTTGGGGGTACGCACGATAAATAAGATGAAAATAATTTGATCATTCATCTTACAGCTTTGACTCTTACAGCTTGGACTACAGTATAAACACAGTAGAAGCTAGGCTCGATCATTCGCATAATACATCCATCAACCCGAGACTGGGGGCATGAATGTGATCATCCGAGAACTGGATACGACTACTCAATCCTATAGCTCGTGCCTAGTATTCATAATAACTTTAAGTTACGACCGAAAGAATGCTTAGAGATAGAATCATCAGATCGACGCCTGGACTTATGGGAAACTAATCATCATTCTGACCCTTCCGATGAGCAATGGATTGCAAGTACATTGAATGGAAAGCGCACTTCTCGGAAACACAAGTAGATTCCAACTCATAGCCGGAACCAGCTATGTTGCAGCATGCGACACAAGGCTAAACTCTACTATGCCTGTAATTCCACATCCTATGAGCCTGATCATTTACCATTGCAAATAAGCACATGAAGTGCCTACAACCCATCACAGGTATTGTAGATCAAATCACAAATCTTCACAAGGATGATGCAAGAGTCAACTGCATTGCTCCAGGTGAATTTGGTATGTCCGTTTGGACTCGATCTCATATATACATATGGACCCCCACCAACTATTGAGAACCATGCATTAAATGTCAACCCGAAGCATGTCTCGGTGAATAAAAACGAAGCGACACGGATCTAGAAAGATTTGCTGCACTAAAGGAGGAGGCGAATCTACTCAAAACCAATAGGTTTATCCACGATGCCCTCTACCCAAAATGAGTATCCAATCCTTTACTTACGAAAGAAACAAATGGAGAGTGGCGGATGTACGTCGGCTACTCAGATTTGCATGAGGCATGGCGAAGCATAGATTTCCATATCCAATGATCAACCAACCAATTGACTCGATCATTTAGACATGAATTACTCTCATCCATGTACGCAAAACACCAAATAAAATCAGATATTGAAACATGTCCCAGACAAGGAATACAACTGTTTCGCTACTGACCTGAGTCTATAGTGCTATGCTGCAATCCATGGATTCAAACTTGAGAATGCTTATGCTACTTACCAAAAGACGATTAATAGATCATTCGAAAATCAGATCGGCCGATCAATGAAAGTATATGTGGTTAATATGCTCGTGAGATCACGACCATCTAGCGACCACATCGATCACTTGGCAAAGATATTCAGTGCTGTCCAACAACCGCGGAATGAAATTTAATCCTTTGAAAGGCTCTTTTCAGCGTTGTATAAAATGAATTCTCGGGTTTCGTCATCAATTCCCGTGGGATTGAGGCTAATGTCAGAAAATGCTGAAGATTAGAGTCATCCGTATATGGAGGAAACCAAGCAGCTCTGATAGATCGCTCAGAGAGGCCTCCCATTTTGCCTAAGATCTTGGATCGTGAAGATCTACACTTCAATTGGGTCATGTCAACACACGCCATAAGCATCGCAATGCTATGTGAAGATAAACTAATCCAAAGACTAATATACAATGAAAGCTGGCTATTGACAAGCTTACCCTGTTAATGTTTGTACCGACCAACCGTTACGATAGGACCAATGGCAACCTTAAATGTCTGAAAGTTTACTCAAATGGAATAATAAAACTAAGTATGAAGCCTTGGTCGCCAAGCTAAGACTTACAAAAAGAATAGGAATGGAAGCTTTACATATCTTATACGATTTCTTCTTAATGTGCCAAGTCAGGAAGGACTATCTGACTAGGGGGCAACGTCTTGCTCCTTATCTCAATTGTATCCTAGAGATACTAGCTGACTTCTAGTATTACGCCACTATCCCAATCGTTAGAGAACAAAACGAAAAGGCCGAATCATTGGCTGAGCTAGCCAACTCTGGGGATGCGCAACAAACAGACTTTATCCCAGTAGAGATATTTACTATTCCAAGCGCTGAAAGATGAAGATCGACTAGATTTTAGAGATGGATCCAAGAAAGGGGTCATGGATGACTCCTATCAAAGGCTATCTACCGTGGGGAATTCTTCTTGAATATACGAATGAGAGATGGCATATCCTCCGCAAACAATCACTGCACGATTATGTCTGGATCGTTCAACTCCATCAACACAAAACATTACACTTGTATCCATCAATCCAAGATCCAATATTACATATCCATCGATACGAAGCATACATTCTAACATCCCAAATCGATCCAGGAGAGGATCGATACAAAAGGAAAGACTTAAAACAACCATCGAACGTTGTTACAACTCAAATTTCACTTCGAATCCATTGCCTTCCTACCTTTACACGATCGAATCCATCCCAACTTTATCGATGCGAGGCATCATCGATTCAAGGAAGCACTAAGCAAAGGCTGGATTAAAAAACCGTCGACTCGAAGACGATCGATTCGAACAGACGTGACTTCGAATCCATCAAAGGACGTCGATGAGAGCGAATGAATCGCTATGATTTAAAAAATTACTTGTCTACCTTGTATACCGATTCAGGAGAGGATCGATACAAGAGGATAAACATAGACAACCATAAAAACAATGCTTTGACTTGAATCTAAAATAGATTCAGGAGAGAATCGATACGAAATTCAATAGCGAACAAAACCGACATGACTTGTGAACGCACGACGTTAACAAGGGTCAAACTAGTATATGTGCATACATATCGAACTAACATTTGATTTTAGACATTTACAGCGATCAAACAGTCATCCTGTTACAACTACAATAGCCAGCGGCTAAGCGCTATTATACAGCAATCAATCATATCAAGGCAAGGTTACAGTAATACAACATACGAGTCTCAACAAAAAGAGAGCAATGATTTTTCAGAAAGAAATGGCAACTATTCAAAGCACGTCATGTTCCCACAAGACGTACTTTGGGGGGCAAAATGTTATCCCGCTTTTTGGCAAAGCCGTGATACCAAGAGATTGGCCAAAAACAAAGGACAGTTCGTCTCAGAGATTGGTTGCACTTCTCTTCGCTATGGATATCGATGAATTTTGTCCGAGTCCAGATTGATCTACAATTGATAGGACATGACCAGAAAGATCATAGAAGTCCGCGTTTCAAATTTCAAGTCAATCCGAGGTCGTATGCTCAAGTTATGATGGATTCAAGTTGAGAGAAATGAACCTTGCTCGGTTCGAATCCATCACCTCGAATCCATCCGGAACCTTCCCTAGTTCGAACCCAAGAAGCTTAGCCGTGCTTCGAATCCATCCGAGCAGGCACCGTGTTCGAATCCATAACACAGTCACGCCACATTCGAACCCATCAGGTTCGACTCCATCTAGTTCGAAACCATCCCATGGTCTTCCTTCGTACCCATCAAGAGAAAGTGCTTCGAATCAACCAATGTTCGAACCCAGCATTCCTACCTTCGAATCCATCCTCCCGGAGCCTTACCTCGAATCCATGCATTACTTCGAACCCATGAACTAAACCTTGCTTCGACTCCATTGAGCAAGCCTTAGTTCGACTCCATCCAAGTCACCTTACTTCGAATCCATCAAGAGAATCTCAAGGTCGAATCCATGAGGTAAGAAACTCCTTCGAATCCATGTGGTTGCAGTGCATCGAATCCATTCAATAGGAAAGCCACGAAGACCATGGATTCGAAGCATGTATTTCTTCGAACCCTATGGATTCGAACCTATGGATTCGAACCATATGGATTCGAACCATATGGATTCGAACGAATCCATAGGATCGAGTCGAAACAAACAGGGTACACGAAGACGCAATCTTGAATCGATCATATCTCTTAATCCTATGATCCAAATGCCATGAAATTTTCACAGAAGCTTGCATACATGTTGAAGAATGTCCACACCAAATTTCGCCTCGATTGGATGCATTTTTGATCGATTCGAACTTCACTTCGAATCGATCCCAAACTGGGCACGGATTCCGAGAACGCGGGCCTATGGGCCCCCCTCACGTGCCAAGCGGCCTCCCCAGGTTTTGGGCGGGATTTCAGCCTTCCACGCCTATAAATAGAGCCCCTGGTCATTCAGAAAAGGGGGGGAGAATTTGGAGAGAAAGAATATGCCCAAACGCTGCCAAAAGCGCTCCATACCTCCTCCAGTGTTGCTGATTTCGAATTTAAGTCCATTTTCTGTTGTAATTTGCTAAAACACACTTGTAACCTTCAAGTATTAAGCAATAAAGTGATAAAACTTCATAGTGGACGTAGGCGCATCGCCGAACCACTCTAAATTCTTGTCTTCTGTGCAATTTACTTTTCTGTGACCTGGAGTTTTTGTTAGATAATCCTTATTTCCAATTCAAGTTCTTCATTTATTATCTCTTCAAAAACTTCCGAAGGGTGTTGCCCAATTTTGGTGCAAACACCTAGGTTCTAAATGGGTCATCAAAATGTATGTTTCAAGGGTAAGCTCTAGTGAAAGGCTTAGAAGTGTTTTAAGCCTGAGGCAGATTAAAATAAATGTATTTAAATATAATAAAATTTTATCATGAGCTATTAAATATGAATTTAAATTTTGTTTAAAAATAAATTTAAATTTATAAAGTTTATATATAAATTAATTTAAAAACTTTTTTAAATTAAATTTAAATTTATAAGGGCGATGAATATAATTTAAAATTATTTCAAACTTAAATTCACAAAGGTTATGAAATATGTAAACTTAAAATTATTTTAAATATATATAAAAAATAAATGTTATATTTGTAATTAATTAAAATGTTTAATTGATGAAAGGATATGTATGAATATATATATATATATGTGTGTGTGTGTGTGTGTGTGTGTCTGTGTCTGTGCGTGCGTGTTATATGTTTAAAGAAAACAAGAAGTTCAAATGAATTAAAACACATATATAGTTGAGTATACAATGGATGTAGAGACATATATTGTCATGGGTTAATACTCACCTCCATTATAATGTCGATAATAGCCAACTGATTTTATTTTAAATTATAAATTTAAAATAATTTCTCTCCATCGTTTACCATATAAATAGAGTATGGTACATATCTACAGTTATAGGGTAACGACCTGAAATTCTGAACACTTTGTATTTAAATATCTAATTTTTTTGAACATTTGAATCTTAGTTAAATATAATTAAATTGGATTTATAACCCTGTTGACACTCTTTTAATGAACATCTAATGATGGTAAACTTATTTTCGAAAATATGTTTACAAAAATAAATACTTTGAAGGAATATCGATAATGTGACTGAAAATTATTTTATCGATAAACTGCTTTTTACTCGATATAAGTTGTTCGAACTTGTTAGGATTGCCTGATATATTAATGTGTAATCAATTAGCAACTAAAAATAATTTACACCAATGGTAATTAGTGGGTTAGGATTATGCCATGGGTGTTTCATAGGGTAGAAGATATTTTAAGGAAATATTTCCCTTTGGAAAGTGAGGTGTAAAGTTGGCTTGCGAGAAGGAGAGTGCATGGTGACCTTCTAAGGAGGTTCGGAGGTGGTAGTAACCTCTTGTTAATATCTCTTTAGTCACTTCATACTTTGCATAAATCATCTTTTTACAAAAAATTAGAAACCATTAGCTCTTCACTCTCTTCATCTTTATTTTAAATTTCAAAAGATTATCAAAACACCTACCAACTTCACTAAACTTGAGTATAAGGCTAGGCACAATGAGACAAGTATAGCAACTCAAATATTGAAGAAAAGGAGAATGATACTTTAACGAATGGTATTTTCGACCCTCAAAAATCGATATTAATATGTCCACTGTATTGTGCGCTGAGCATCCAAGTGCTGGAAAAACCGATTGTTAAGGGTAAAAGAAAATAAAAACAAAACAGAATCTCACACGAATGGTATAACACATATTATTTCAATAATCTTTACAGCAGAATTTCTTTTAAATACATATATTAGAGTCTATCCTAAGCTTATCCTGGACAATTATAAATACATGTCCTCACAAATGCTGAAAAACAAATAACATGGCAAAAAAGTAAACTACGTCCATACGTTGATGAAGATCTCCATCTCTCCTCTGTAAACTCCAAGCATCTTCAACTAATCCTGATACTATTTGGATCTGACCCAGGTATTAAAATACCCGGATCAGTCTGGAAAACCAGAGTGAGAAATGCAAATCATAAATATATATGATAGTGTCATAGATCGACTTTGATGCCAAATAAAATCTTTGAGAAGAAGAGTATCTCATAAGACCACGCCGCACATAAATACGGACGGATTTACCTTATAATAACTAAAACATTTTATCAAATCATTTGATATATTCCTAATGACATTGATTTGAAAATCCTTTTCAAATAACATATTAAAATAGTCAGAATTGTTACATTTATTAAATTAGACAGCATATTTAGGTATACGATCAAGTCCGTAAAGGTACGTATTGGAGAATGGATTTTCAATAATGACAAGGTAAGGGACTACCTACCGATAATACATCTCTAGAGGAATGTACCAAGGCACTGCCCCGCTTCCCTCTACCAACGCAGAACCGGCCTACCTCTACTATGGATAGTACCGAATATGTCTTCACCCCGGTCATTCCCTACCTATCCATGGTCATAGAATATACAAAAACCGATATATAGAGGGTAATCTAGAAAGATGATGAACATCTCCTAATAGGAGCGAACCATACAGTGCTGCCGCTTCTACCTTGTTTTTTCCATTACCGATGTGTGAGACTTGAGGTAACGTTTTACTTTCCCAAAATAGCAAATACACTAATTGGTTTCCATGAAAGTACAACCTCCAAGTTCATATGCCTCGGGTAATGGTGCTAAAGTATAAGAGGGGTCACCTCCTACATCACCAAACAGATGTACATTTATAAAAACCAATGTACAGGTCTTAGAAATGCAACGTCAAACATTCGCCCATACAAGTTGTACAGGAATAGGACAAACCGAAGGTACTCCTACTATATCCTGTTTAGGAATCACTCTTAGGATTAGTAGTGAGCGGTCCTCGCATTGAAGATTTCAAAATGAAGGTACTATTGCCACCATATGTGTAAAATATGGGAATTATGGGGTTAGTGCAAACAACTCTATAGTATGAAGATCTCCATTTTCAAAATCATTGTCTTCACTTTCCAATGCGTATATTGGTTCAAAGTGGTTTTCGGATAGGAATCAACCAAATCTGACCTCTGTCTCTTCGAACCAATTATCGATAAAAAGATGTGTATATAGAAATTTTAAGCCTCTTCAACTAAATCCTCTTTTCTTCTTTTACACAAAATATTATTTAAATTTGAAGTATCTTTTTATCCAATAAAATATTATATATATATATATATATATATATATATATATATATACTTGAACCATTTTGGTTGAAGGATATAAAGAATTATTAAACCTCTTTTTAACTTTGGAAATACCAAATCATTTTATTTTAATTACTTAGGGAAAATATTTCCATATTCTATTATTAGCATAACTAATGAAAATTTCATTTTTTCGAAACATGTTTTAAATGGGTCAAAAACAATATTATTTAAGACATCGTTTACCATAAACCTACATCACTTAGTATTGAGTAAAAAGGATTCACAAATTTTAGATTAGTTATACTCAATACTAATTTCCACACCCAACCAGTACTATTCATCGAATAACTGTAAAATCGCCTTTTAAATTCACATGCATAGTACAAATTCCCTCCTTAAAAGTTAATATAGCGTTTGACTATAATGTTCTCTTAACATCCAAAACCTATTTTAAATTTTGTTTAACCTTTTTTAAAGAATCCAAATCTCTTTTTTTATCTTAAGAAAATTCAATCTGAGTAAACCAAATTAACTATCCCCTCCATTGTGCCAATCCGGATAGCTGGGGGGAGTAGGCAACTAATTTTCCAAATTCCATCCTAGAGGCTACCACTCTATCACCCATAAGGCAGTCATGTTATCTGACCAACTCTAGACCTTTAAAAGTATTTGATTTATCATTTGAAAAACATTTCAAAAAATACGAGAAGAATACCAAGTTCAAATCATTTATTTAATGGTTACCAAACTCCATTTCTAAATTATCGGTGAATAGTGATTTTAAAGCTTTATAGATTAAAACACCAATTTTAGTACATATATTCCCATTTTTATTATTCAACTTCCCTTTAAAACATTTAAACATATTTATGGAATTTATTTCATATTTTTAAAGATTTAAAAACATTTATTTTAAAGAGTTGAAAATAATGTTTTACGAACTGCCAAAATGCAATGATTTTAACAACTTGATTTGGACATATTTTAACCTATACTGAATGGAATCTTGGTTTTTCCTTCTCATTTGAAAACTGTACCTACCAGGGCCCGAAAAGTTCTTATTTCAAAGAATTCTGACTCATATTTTACCCTAAACATCCATTTAACTTTTCAGGTCTTGAAATCGCGAACCGTCGAAATGCGATGGCTTATTTTTTACCTTTAGTCATATTTTTCAAAACTTGTTCGAAACATTTTTAAATCAATTTAGTACCGTCTTAAACTATATTAAACCAATTTTCACTGTTTTACTTTATTAAAATCTCACTTTCACTTTATTACATATCTTCAATATTATATTACAGTAATATTCAATTTCCATCTTTTTAATTCAAAATCCTTTTATATTATACTATATGATATTTTTCATTTATCCACCTGTTAAACTAGTATTTTCAAAATCAAACCATTTGATTTATTTTTTCCCAAAAAAATTAAATACTCCTCTTTACTTTTCCAAAACCATTTTTATGTTCCAAAATCAATACAGTTTTTATATAAATTTCAAAAGAGACTTAATACTCCTTATGCACACGTTCTTTCAAAATATAATAGGGGTTATTTTTCATGAATTTACCATTTCTATTTAAAGTGATCATTTCAAATCTGATGGATATGATTTTTACACTATTATCAAAATAATTCTACTTAACTCGACCAAGTCAATATATGATTAACATAAGCAACCGATCAACCAATAATAAATCAATTTAGCATCCAAACTATGCTAACCAACCAAGTATTCTTACCAGCAAAAAATTATTGATAAATTTAAGATAAATAAAAATAAGATAGAAGTAGTGTTCTTGCTTTCATGCTATCCGAATTTAAGTGTTTTTTGATTGACGAAACGATCCCTTTCTCCGCACCGAAGTTTACAAAACTTGCATTCGAAACTTAGTGATGCTCGGCCAAGCTTGTATGGAAGTGGAAGCGTGGCTTTGAGATGGTGGTGGTGCCGGCCATGTACTTTAGTAAGGAAGAAGTGGAGCTTGTCTGACCTCTTAAAGTGATTTGGTATCGTATGTGTATGGAAACAATGTTAGCAGAACTTTGATGCAGTGTTGAAATATTTCTGCTATTTAGGAAGCATTGAAGAAGAGGTATTAGAAAGCTCAAGAAGAAGAAGAAGAAGCGAAGTGAATTTGGGAAGAAAGGAAGAGGATATGAATGTGTATTTATAGGGTAGAAATTCTTGTGCATGAAATTACCAAAATACCCCTCCCCTCCTTGGCTTTCGGCCAAACCCACTCCCCCCTACACGTGCTTGTCTTCTCTTGGTTGAGTGATGGTGAGTTTTTTTAAGACTTAAGGGTGAAGTTTGCATTTGTATACATATAAGGCGTTTATATATAAATATGTATACTATATTTTAGATTTTTTTAGCTTCGATTTGACTAATTGTGAAGGTACATGTGTATGTATATGTATGTACATGCATATGTATATTTGTATCAAATAATGTTGCAATGATTTGAAACAACTTCCATTGTACGAAAGGTCGAAAATCCGAAAGCTGAATCCTGGTCACATTTTTAATTTTTAATCAAGCTATTTTTTTACGAAACAAAACTTGAAAATAAATTTATTATCACCTCTAAATAAATAAAACAAGATTATTTAATCTTACAAAACCATATTAAATAATATCAAAATCCATTTATAAAAATGCAATGTCGATCCACAAAATTGCGATGAAGTTTGCACATAAAACAGGTTTATATATTTATAAAACCATTATGAATCACTTATTATCATTGTATAATAATTAAATTGAATTATTCATCATTTAAAAAAATTATCTGAATATTTAAAATTAATTAAATATTCCAATTCAAAGTAATAAAATTACGGATCGTTACGTTCTTTCCCCTTCAAAAGAATTTCATCCTCGAAATTTCACCACAACCCAAAACCTAGAAAAGTTTTCCTAAAATATTATCTTTAAAATTAATTTTGTATAATATACACGGATTATTCGTAATATCTTAGTTGAACTTCTACTCGAATACACAGCTTCACTTCTGAACCAGTATTGATCCCTCGATCCTACAATGTAGACTCTGATCAGGTTTCTTGATCAGAACCTTCGTTTTTCTGACATAGCTCTAGATTATGATAGAAAATGTAAGTACCTAACCACAAATCCTCATCAATGTTCATCGTTAAGAATCGAGTGATAAATTCGTTCTCTATAACGACCTCATATTTTCAACCATTCACATTCACACATGCCGGATTCGAATTGCTCAAAATACCAGATTGTTAATTTATATTTGGAAAAACTCAACATATACAGTAAATAAATACATCACAGAATCATAGATATAGAGTAATATACAATATGCAGCGGAAACAAAATGAATAGTAGTTCATGAAGCTACTATATACATATCAGAGTTAAATAAGTTACAATAGAAGTTTCAAATACAATAGTCAAATACAAGATCAGAGTACATCACTGGAATCAACTGAATAACTCCAAGCTGAAAGGATGTAGATGGATCTTCAAATGAAGTTTCAACTCAGGTGAGTCTCAAAAGATGTATCACTCAGTCTGACCCAAGCATAAAGCAAAACAAAACACTCGAGTCAGGATTAACATTCTTATATCAATAAATTCAACTCAAGTGAACTGACAATTGAAATACAAGTAACTCAAAGGATGTTTGGGATAACCATCCTCTAAGGGTCCGTTAAACTATCTACTGTGTAGTAATATGCGTTATTATAATAATGTCTAAAGTAAAATAAACTTGCTTAAAAATAGCGTTAAGGCTTTACATTTTCCACCTTAACACATATATAATGCCAATAGTCTATACAGTATCATCGTACCTCCAGATCGAGAGGCTACCATAAATACTCCATAGTTACGATACTAATCAAAACTTGTACAATGCACGCTAGGGTAGGTGACACGGCACAACTAGGCAATGCCAGGGTAGATATACCTATTACGCATCCGGACTGGTGGTAACGCATAACAGCCACTACCGGCCACCTCGAGCCACACTCCCAAAAATCACAGGTGCACCCATTCAATCACAAAATAATAGAATGGTAACAAAGGAGTGTGTCCGATCAGAGGAGCTACCTCATTGTTCCGGAATCGCTCCTGTTTTAGCCACCTTATGCCAACTCACGGGAGTCGGGCCCACGTATATACATCAATAGAACGTCTCCACCACCTTACTTCATTCAGAAATCTCCATCATGTACACGGTTGTTAAAGTGGTTTTTGGAGTTGGCAGAGAGCACGACAACTTCCGATCCCGGTCTCTTTAACAACCGAACGTTATTATAACACTTCGGTCATTTCAAAATAGTTTAGACTTCAAAATTAAAATATCATAGCCATTTCAAAACCATACACGATATCATTTCAAATATACCCTTTTCCAAAATTGTAGCACTTTCAAAGTTATAACACTTCAAAACCAAACACTTGAAATTATAACACTTTCAAACATAATACTTTGAAATTCATAACTTTGAAAACATAACTTCCACCACTTAAATAGTTTAGATATTAAAATAGTTAGTATATTAAAATAGTTTGTATTAAAATAATTTATAACGTAAAATATAAAATAGTTTTAAATATAATTTAAAATTACTTTATATGATAAAATAATTTCCTCAAACTTCACAAATCAATTCCAAGTCAAATCGAATTCCAAAATTCAAATTTAATCTAATCTTAAATCACCAATTTCAATTCAATTCAGTTTCTAACCATTCAATATTATATAGATTTCAAAAAAATAGATTTGAACCCCAAAATAGACCATTTTGATTTCAATATTTTTCAAAACTTTAAATACACAGCAATTTCAAACTAAATTTTTGATAATTCCATATATATATATATATACTAATCCAATTTACTATTATTTAAATTTGAAATATTTACTTAATAAATCCAATATAATTTAAATAGACCCCAAATTTTAAACCACTAAGTATTTCCTTCAAAAAAAATTAACTTGAAATATTCAATTAACCACTTTAACCCAAAATCAAGTTATAAAATCATATCTTTTAGAACTCAAATTCAATAAGTTTCAAATTGATTAAATTACATAAATTCTTAATTAAATACCATTTCAAACCAAATTTCAAATCTATCTTCTCAACCCTAATTTATCAAATCATTATAAACTCTATATTCAAATATAATTTAAATAAATACTTAACCATATTATATATTAATAAAATCAAACTTTATTAGTAAACTTATTTTATATTAAAACAAATTTATACATAGCTTAAAATCAAGAATTTAACTATATAAAAAATAACATCTATATAATATCTAAAATTAATATTTATATAAAACAATATACTTCTTTTCCAAAAACCATAGAAATCATTTTCAAAATATTTGTATATAGACCGACGGTGTCTCTGTATAATTTTCTATCCTACGGTAAAGTGATACGGATATTTATCATTTCAATCTGCAGTTTAAATTATATATAGGTATATTGGTTTCTACCCACAATCCTAAAATCCAATTCATATGAAAATCGCTTGGGTTTATCATTTCAATCCATAACAATTTTATCCTATTCTACAGATCGATCGGGAATGTATCATTTCAACCCATAGTGAATTCTATATTAATAGGGAACTTGCAGAGTGATAACAGATATGATGATAATATAACAGCCATATATCATCAATCTAAATAATAGATAATGGTGTCATATGTCACAGGTGAACAGATAGCATATTTATAGCAACGTAAATAACTAACGGTAGCATATTACAATTGTCGTTTCAATTGAAATCAAATTTAATAAATATAAGAATGTAATCGTGAGTGATTGCTCACCTTTCGAGATTAGAGGAATTTGACAAAGAACGAGCTTCAAAATCCACAGCAACGCTAGATGGACACGATTCGATAAAGAAAACAAGCACGACGGACAAAGATAATAAATGGAAAAAACGATGAGAACTAATCAGAATAATATTTTTTGATACATACAGAAATATATTATTATATTACATCCTTTTGAAACAATGTTTAAATCAAAACACGTATTTTAAAACAATAAATATATACCTTAAAAATCAATATAACTTTAAAATGGATATATTGAAAAATCAAATCTATACCAATTAAAATCAAAATACATATATAACTCATACATTGTGTATATACATATAATCCTGCAGAATGATATAAATTATATATGTATATATAACATACTAACATAATATATATATATATATAACTTCTTTTATCAAACTATATATAGACACTTATATACATCAAACCATAGAAAAATGAATATATACTTTAAACGCGTATATGCAGAAAAATACATGTACGTGAATCAATATATACAAGCAGACCTGAAACTAACCATTCAACATACAAAACTTATATACTTTATAAACAGTATATACATTTTATAACAGACTCTAATATATAATATAATACAACTTGTATAACCATATTATAAAATGGATAACTTGTCATACTTTATAAAATAAGCAGATTGTAATATATAGACTGTTATAAATTATACATTGAAAATTTGGAACTCAATGGATTTATAAAATTTGTATATAGAAATCTTATATTTTATAACAACAATATCTAAAATCTTCATTCGATATAACTAACAGAACCAAAGTATATTTTTACATATATATCTCATGACAACGGATTGATATTTTATACACTGATATCTTATAAAACTATGTAACTTACATATATAAAATGCATGTTACTATAAAAAATAGTTATATGCAAACACTGCGAATACTACAGAAAATATACACCAAATATAATTATCTTCCTGCAAGTATGCAGACCCAACTTTGTTCAAATATATTAGCTATTGGATATACATACACAGTTCAAATATATAATATATTCAACATGCCTTACATTAGATCTATACAAATACTTCTTTATATTATAATACATCCTATAACCAAATTCATAACTTAGAAAGTCTAGGAAAAACACACACGTGCCATATATTATGTATATAGCCTCAATAAAATTTATACAATAAGAAAACTTTAAAATATATAGTATTGAAAATATATGACAATATAACCTTTACAGACTCGAAATTTAAGAATGCAATATACTATATATTGTAAAATATATACATGCATAGCTTCTAACATCATATATATTACAATATATATATATATATATATCTGACTTTTAACCATATTATATTAGCAATATAATATAAATTAATACATATATATAATGTACCTTTAATCATATAATATGCATACATTTTTTATAAAGCATGCTTGAACAAGTCAGATTGCAAAAGAGAAGATATGAACCAGGGAGGAGGTGCTATGCTCGAGCCAAGGTGGTTACTAGGCAAAATAGAGAAGGGAGCTCGAGCTTATCTTCACGCGAAGGAGGTGAGATTGTTGAGGCCGTGTGTGAGGCGGGATGGGAGGAGAAAGACGCTAAGATGTGGGATGGTGGCGCGCAGTTCGAGAGGTGGAAGCTTAGATCGGCTACGTCTATGGGAGATGAGGAAAAAAAAGGGAAGGAGTAAGAAAAATTACCAAGCCTATAGGAAATATAGCAGAGAGAAAAAAAAGTGCATTGGTTCCTCTCTTAATTTCAAAGCAAATGAACAGATAAAATATCCTGAATACCATAAATAAACATTGGTAAACAAAAGTCACAAGGTAGAAATCCGGAATAAACAGATGGCCATTCAATTTCTTAGATTGGATGTATGAAAAGGCGGAAGAAAGACCAAAGGTTCAAAATACGGTATAGATATGATTATCCGTTTAGCGGTTTTGCCCCGTATTTGAAACCGAAACACAGAAACGAATATACCGTAGAGATCAGCACGACGAGATGATCAAAACGGTATACAGATATCAGTTATCGAAATTCGATAATCGGTACCGAAAATGCTGCTAAAATACCAGAATTAAGATAAACAGGGCAATAGTAGTCCAAACTTGAAGAAATGAAACATGATGTCTCACTCACAAGATGATTTACAAATTTATTGTATAAAAATATTCGGGTTTGGAAAACATTTTATTATCATCAAATATTAACTGATTTAAATTGAAATAAAATTATACAATAAAATAAACTTCAATGTTATTTGACAAAATTTACCATTTGCTATGTCTAATTAGACACATTCCAAGTATTAAATTTATATTTCAAAATTTTATTATTTAAAATTTTACGGTTCGTTGCACTCTCCCCCACTCAAAACTTTTCGTCCCCGAAAAGGAAGGAGGTAGGAGAATAGAGACAAGCAGAAGAAAAATAGACTTGGATTACAAAATAAAACAATTAATTTAACCACATAAATTTTGATTTAAATTAAAAAATGATTTCAAATTCAAGGTATTTCAATAAGTTGATTTTATTTTAAATTTATTAATTCCTTCAAAACAAACTTTATTTATCTCATTTATTATTCAATTAACTTATTATTATATTTATCTCATTAACATTTTATAACTAAAATCTAAGTGTATAACATTCGTCATAACCACTCAAATTTTATTTATAAAATCATTGATCATCAATTTACATTGTAAATTATTCAATTACATATTAAACTTCTGAATGATTTAGGTAAGTTATACTGGAATGTATTGGGTAATATACAAGTAAAATTTTCCAAACTCGGTTATTTCAAGTTTAAACATTTATATAAAATTTTGGCTTCATTTTAAAAATTGAAATCACCCGTTAAAAAAATTTAAGAATTAAATTTTCGAATTCACTTCAAACCATTTAGATATAAAATATACATTTATATAAATTCTATATATCAAATCAAATCCATAGACATATATTTATATTATAGATCAAGTCATATTTTAGAAATCTGAAACAATTTATTTTCCAAAACAAAAGTGTAGCAAAGCTATGAATTTGTCTCTCCACTTTGAAACTCGAAAATGAACGTCGATGATGCTACAGTCATCACCGAAATTATTTTCCAGTGATAATAGAAGATGGCGCTGATTTAAACATTTAAAATTTCTTTGAAAACCATTTCTGTTCGAAAATACTTTAAATAATGTGCAATTTAAAACTTTAAAACTAAAATTTGGAATCATCGGAAATTAAGATTCTCATATTCTTATTTAAATTGAATTCAATTCTAAAAAATTCATAAACCATGTTTAAAATTCCAAATTAATTTATAAACTATGTTTTTATAACTCCATTTATTTAATCATGCGACGATAGTCATAGGTTTACAAAACAACAAGTAAAAATCAAATATTATCATTTTGTTAACCAATTCATTTAAAAATTGTCCTTTAGAAAATTTACTTGTATATAATATAATCACACAAACTTTTATTTCATCTACCAAATTTGAAAACAATTTTATGTCAGTTTGCTCTGTTCAAGTGTTTTGGAAATCCTATCAATAGCGTTGATCAAACGAATCGATTGAAAACCCAAATCAACATCAACAACTCAAACAACACAATATATATATATATATATATTAATAATAAACACACTCCCTCACATGATGATTCCAGAATGATTTTCAAAACAAGGATATAGATTCTAATTCACGGGGTCCTAATCGAATAGAATTCGAACTAAAAGATAGACTCAATAGGGAACTAAGATAATTGAATTTCAAACAAAGAAGATGGATAGGCTTTTATAAATCGCGGACGACCTTAACTGGGTCGACCGTGACTTTAAAAATAAGATCAATGCAGAATTCCGAGGCAAATGACATTCGATCGCAAGAGATAGAATTCAGGCATAGCAGGAGATATATAGCATCGTAAAGCGAGGACACAGATATCTCCGGTAAATCAATGCCTCTTGTAAAGGAGTTTCACCCCTTTACAATTATTTAAAGATTGGCGAGACCGCTGAGTTATTTTAAGATCATTCGAACCGAAGTTATTGGATACTCCAAAAATCAAGAAACATGAATAGGGAGAGATAAGGATGGATTTTAGAACCGATGAGAACGTTCCAAAATTCAAAAGAAACCGAGTCAAAGAGGAAGGGATTCAAGCTCGAACGAAAGTGATTCCATAATTAAATTTACCCTATATGTTGACTTTTTCCTAAAACCAAAGCTCTGATACCAAATGTAACGACCTGATATTTTCAACCATTCGCATCCACACATACCGGATTTGAATTGCTCAAAAAACTAGATTGTTAATTTTTATTTGGAAAAACTCAACATATACATTAAATAAATAGATCACATAATCATAGACACAGAGTAATATACAATATGCAGCGGAAACAAAATGAATAGTAGTTCATGAAGCTACTATATATATATCAGAGTTAAATAAGTTACAATAGAAATTTCAAATACAATAGTCAAATACAAGATCAGAATACATCACTGGAATCAACTAAATAAATCCAAGCTGAAAGGATGTAGATGGATCTTCAAATGAAGCTCCAACTTCAAAGGTGAGTCTCAAAAGCTGTATCACTCAGTCTGACCCGAGTGTAAAGCAAAACACAAAACACTCGAGCCAGGATTGACATTCTTATATCAATAAATCCAACTCAAGTGAAATGACATTTGAAATACAAGTAACTCAAAGGATGTTTGGGATAACCATCCTCTAAGGATTCATTAAACTATCTACTATGTAGTAATATACGCTATTATAATAATGACTAAAGTAAAATAAACTTACTTAAAAATAGCGTTAAGGCTTTACATTTTCCACCTTAACACATATATAGTGCTAATAGTCTATACAGTACCATCGTACCTCCAGATCGGGAAGCTACCATAAATACTCCATAGGTACGACACAAATCAAAACTCGTACAAGACGCGCTAGGGTAGGTGACACGGCATAACTAGGCAATGCCAGGGTAGATATACCAATTACGCATCTGGATTGGTGGCAACGCATAGCAGCCACTACCGCCCACCTCGAGCTACACTCCTAAAAATCAAAGGTGCACACAATCAATCACAAAGTAATAGAATGGTATCGAAGGAGGGTGTAACCACCCGGAATTTTTGACAATATATTTTAAATAATAATTACTCTAATTTAAATGAAATACAAACTTTTTAATTTATAAACTGATGAGATCTCAATCATTTACCAATTATGCATGTAACTGTAAAGAAAATCTTTAAGATAGTTTAAAACAAAATCTTTCTTATTGAATTAAAAGGTTCAATATTTTCATATTTGATAATATACATATGTATATCTAATTGTAGAACTTTAAATAATAATGTTTAAAAATAAAAAATCATATGGATATTAAACATGGAAATTTAAAACTTAAGTATAAAACAATATAAATGGTTATAAACATATATATACAAGACAAGTATAAATCATAATTATGAACATAAGTATAACACATAATTATAAAATATAAGATGTAACTAAAAATTTAAATATGCAAAACATAAGTTATAACTAGAAATATAAAATACAAGAATGTTATAAATCAAAGATTTGGTAATTTAAATTACCAACAGAATAAAATTTAAAAATTTTAACCATAATAATCATACATGAACAATACAAATAAAGTAAAACTGATATGCTAACAATGAACTGTAAAATACATTTGTTCAATGCAAGAAGACAAGTGTTTACAGCATATTCAAGTCTATCTTTATCCTCAAAACAAATCAGGTTATACAAACAAGGAGATGATGTCAAGTATGAAATGAAACAAGAACAAACTATATATATGTATGCCACTAAGATAAGTCAGGCTGCACCTATAATAAAAAGAAAAAAAAAGAAGGATAAATATAAGCATTTAGAACAAGTCTACCTGCAAGTATATGTTTATGTACAAATATAGTTTCATATACTAGCCGTAAGTTAACTACAAAATGAATAATTTTTATACAAATATCTATATGTACAGCAGGACAAAATGATAATAGTGTAAACATAATTATAGTGTGTAAACCTATTAAGAAGCAAAACATGTACTTGTTTCTTCTCGGCCAACTTTTGTTGTCAATTCAATATCTTAAAAATCTGTTCATAAGGAAAGAACTGTCCAGATGCTACCTTCCACTATCCAACTGTATCTTTTATATAAATATGTATTTATCTTGTATCTGATTCATTCAGAAAACTACAGAAAGAAAATAAGAAGTAAACTCAAAAAATTTGGCAAACTAAAAACAGTTTCTAACTGAATTCAAACCAGAGAATATACAGGTTCAAAAAAGCAAACTTCAGGCAGTTTCAACTGCAGATTCAAAGTAGGAGTTGTTCTCTGTTGTGATGACCCGTAAATCCGTACTCCTTGAATATACACTAATCTCCATAGATTAACTCAAGATGAACAGAATTACGAATTATCAATGTTTAAGAAAAAGAGAAAGACAGAAGAAGAGAGAAGAAGAGGGAAAAGATAGAAAATAGAGAGAAAAGAAAATAGAAAGTAGAACGGAATAGAAAACAACAGAACAACAACAGAATCTCACAATCGCAGCGGAACAACATATAATAGATAAATGAATAATCTTTAAACAAAGAACTATATCAGTTATTACATTACATCACATTTCATTTCATTACATCATATCATCAGAGTGTACAACAACAACAACAAACAGCGGAAAAGAAATACTATATACTAGTAATACGCCATGCCATCCAGCTTGCCTCCAGAATATCCTGATAAACCCTAACTCTTGACTGCCCGTGTGGAAATTGGTGGGCACCCAGAGTTTAGGAAGGAAAACAATAAAATCCGAGTCAGTCATGTGACTGGTGTGGGAACTCAAAACAGTTTATTTATCTTTAAAATCAAAATAGAGGAATATTTTTAAAGTCAATTCGCAATGCTTTTAAAAATGAGACTACCATAAGACCTCCCGCCACACACACAATGCAAACGCAGACTTGGAGGAGATTTCTTCTTATGTTAGTCAAAGATGCTTGATACGCATTAAAAAGAAACATTTGATATTATTATTAGTGCATAGTGTAGAAAACAATTTCGAAAGTAGAATATAAATCTTAGCCAGCATAGGTACCATTATAGTATGCTTACTATAGCTACCATATTAAATGGCAGGTTCTACAACTAAAATCGTACAAGTCTCGTATTGTTTCTTTGGATTTCCAACGAATGGTCAGGCCAAGGAACTTCCCATTGCCACATGAGAATGCCTCTGGAAGGACATCCCCGAGAACCAAACCGGATCTCTACCAACACAAGGCCGGGTTACCCCTAACTGAGTAATAACTGACCGAATATGCCATCCCCCGGTCCTTTGGGACCTTTAACCGAGCGCTCGTCACCATCATCACACAATCATAAAGTGTTTTCAACATGAGTAAGTATCTGGGCTCCATACCATGATACCACCCTTTTCCAGAAGGAAATGCACATACCCTAAAGGGAGCTACCCCTCATAACCTTGCCGCATCTTTCCTGTTTTGACCATTCCGGGGTGTGAGGCTCGACGAAGTCACGTCCACAAAAACATACTTTATTCAAAAGCCATGCTTTGGGTCAACAAATGATCATAGAAATGATCACCAGGATAGACGATCAAACAAATGATCCTATCACAAATAATCAACACAATGATCATTTCACAGCAACACTCAGCGTGTCACATTACCAAATTGGGAATATATCGCTGATAACATTCAACTACATAACCTCTGAGCTCGTACGTCTCAGAGAAGGATGTTAAGCTAAGAGAATAAATTCTCCGCCACCAACATAAATATATTTGAAAGAAATCTGCTTTATATCTCAATTTGTAATGTCAGACATACAATCCATACAAGTCTGTTCCGGGCTCGAACAGAACCGAAGGCACTTACAAAGAAGTCCTTGCAATCCGGATATCCACAATCCTGATCGGATTTCCCATCACATATGGAGAACTCAATACCGTAGCTACTCGGTGCAGAGTCAATCGACAGGTCATCCTATCGCTCTCGCAAATACCGGGTCTTCAACACTGATCTTCAATGCTATCCAATACGTCGTATCACTATTCGGAATGGGTAATCCGAATAACGAGCGCAATAATTTAAAAACAAGTGTAGCATTCAAATTCAACAAATCCCAACAAATACCTTTCAAAGGTAAATATTGATAGTCGGTTATTGAACTATCAATGGATATGCACACATCACCAGATTCCAAATAATTTTCCAAATTATTTATTTCCTAAAAATATCTTTACTAGATATATAATTTTCACACTTCAAAAATAAATCAATATTTATTTTTAAACAAATTTCCCCATTCTTTTATAAATTCCATAGTGAATTTTCATTCCAAAATATCCATGCATATACGATTTCAATTATTCATTTTCAATTTATCTTCAAAAAGATAAATTCTCAAATATTCACTTTATATTGGAAAACATTTCCATACTTATTTAATAAGTAATTCAAAAATCTTTTATTTTCAATTCTTGGAAAATATTCAATATACTTAAATCGAGATTAAGTACATATTTCATTCTTTAAGGAAATCATTCTCTTAAACATATTTATTTGGGCCAAAACGAATGTTGCGTAAAACATCGTTACGACAACCCAAAATCACTAGTATAGGGATTCGAAATTAAAATAGATATATAAATCCCAATACTATACAAAACATTTCCTTTTGGAAATCATTTACTATAACAACAGTGTTATAGTCCACCATTTCCTTCTATTTCTCGAAAACGTCTATTTCAACAATGAATGTTGAAATCTATGGTTTCGAATCTCAACACATTTTAAAACATCGTTAGATCGTTTTAATTCTATTTAAAACATCACATTCAAAACATTTTCTTTAACATATTATTCACTATTCAAAAACGTGAATATACTTGTTAACGAATTTCATCCTTTTATTCATTTTATTTCAAAGGATTATTCACAGTCAAAACGTGAATATAACTCCATTAATAGGTTTCAACAATTTACTTATTAAAATAAGTCGTTTGCGAATTTATAAAACAACGTTTATAAATTCCTTTATTAACCTATTCAATTCATAACTCAATTATAAACCAAAGGTCTATATTTTAAGTTAAACACTTATAATTTATTTGTTTACTAAATCGTTCGTTTAAACTTCATAATTATAAATCTTATAACTTATAAGATTCGTTTATTTACCCAAATATATTCTTTAATAATTTCACGAAATTTATAAATCTTATTATTTATAAATTTCACTTATAACTTCACCATTTATAATTTTATAAATTCCATTCATTTATAAGATTCATTCACAATTCATTCTAACACTTATAAAAACTCGTTTTATAATTCCAACATTTTTAATTTACAAATATCTATTTATAAATCTTTTATATAAATCAATTTATATCATTCTTTAAAACGTCTTTAAACTCCTTTATAATTTCATCATTTTGATTTATAAAATAATCAAATTTTATAATCCTATATTTTAAACTTTTATAATAAATTCAGAAATCCCGTTTTAACTATTTTATAAAATCATTAACCCCATATTTTCAAAAATCAGTTTTTTAACCATATTTCTCAAAAATATAATTTTTTATAACATTAAAAATTATATTGTTTATTTATTCAAAATGAATAAATTCCCAAAAATATTTTATAAACGTATACTTTCAAAAATCACTTTGAAATCCTTTTTAAAATTCCAAAATTTGGTCCAATGATGCTACATACCAAATAGTCAATCACGACAACAACGATATCATATATCGATATGATAATCCATCAAATATCAAAATATCTGAAATCAAATAAATACTGTTGAGGAATCCAGTTGGATCCCTCCAACCTGTTTTCCTGCATCCATAAATATTAGCACAATACCAATTCCGCTCCAGTACGTAATTATCGCGGTATATGGGATTTAAAATATTATCCGCTTAATAGACGGCGCAATAGGGTCTCATCCGCTATACAATGCGGGAAATCAATAACTGCAATATATACATATGCCAATATATATATATATATATATTGCTATTATATATAATACCAATTCCACTGTTTATGAAATATTCGCGGTATATGTTTTTAATAAATAACATCCGCTTACTAACGGCGCATAATGTCTATTTTAACAATCAATAGATAACAATCATCATTCAAACATGCATTCAAATATTTTAAATCTAACTATTTAAAATAAAATCGAAACTGATTCGATTGAGTGAGAAGTTCTCACCTTGATTTCAATTTCGTTTTAGCGATTTATTTCGAATAAAATTAAACGGACGTTTAATTTTACCCAAAATTCTCACTAACTCCAAACGACTCCAATCCAACTCCATCGCGTAGTGCTCGTCCATACGATTCCAACGCAACTGGTTTCGCGCGTTTTCGACCTCGTATGAAAAAGTTATGATTTATGAAGTTACACGATTTTTATATAAACTAATTTATAACATAATATAATTTTTATAAACCTACAGCTAACATCAGCTGTTGATTTCATCACCCTGCATCATAGCTGTGCGCTTCATCTCCTCTATCTCACGCGCGCAGCATCTTCTTCCTTCAGGAAATACGCAACCGAACCCATATATAGATATTAGGGTTAGATATCGCGCCACCCAAACGTTGTTGAAACCCCATCATCTCACCCTCATTCGAACGCCGACGCCCAAAGCTACCCACGGCCAGAGGCCGCACCCCCCAGCGCCTCGATTTACACGAAAAACGTGACCAAAGCCGGCCACTTCCAGCTCAATTTGCCGCCAATCCGCTTCGAGTTAAACAATCATAACCGTTGGATCTCGAGATCTCAGAGTGCTCTACGAGATTGTAGTTGGGAGTTTCCGACGATTGTTGATGGATTGAGAGATCGGAGGGGAAGAAGGTCGCGTGTTTCTGGCCTTTGAATCTGAAAGTGGCGGCTAGTTTTAGGGTTCATTATTTTTTTTATTTTTTTTAGAGAGAGAGGGGGCTATTTATAGAAGAACGAACGACACTATTCATTCCGGAAATTCCGAACTCCGATTTATGCGCCGTAACCAGCGTTTCTAGGGTTTACCCCTCGTTCCGGACACAATGGAATAGGTTTCGGAAGCTAATTCGGATACCTGTGCGAGTTATGGCTATAAACGTTCAATTTAAATTAAACCGATTTTCTAGGCGTTTTAGCTTGCACCGGACAAACGGTAAATCCGATTGACACGAAATTTGAAACAATACAATAATATCACACTACGGATCCGATGAAACTGGTTTCGTCGAAATCCGAGACTTTTGAAAAATGACTATTTTAACTCGCCAAATTAAAATTAAAACAATTTCGATGCGTTTCGAGCTGCCACGATCAAACGGTAACTCCGATTGCTACGAAAATTGAAATCCGGTAATAACTAACTATTACGGATCCAATGGAACTAGTTTCGTCCAATTCTGAGACTGTTCAAAAATTGACTAATTTCACTAGTCGATTAAATATTAAAATATTCAATTTTCACAAATTAACTTTAAATTCAATTTTAAAAGTTCTATAATATCGTTCTAACTTCAATATGATAAAATAAAATTTTACAAATCATTTTTAATCATATTTAACTCAATTTTCAATTATTTCCATAATTTAACATATTAAATTATCGATTTAATTATCCAATTAAATCCAATTATTCGAAATAAAATTTATTCGACTTATAAATTCACTAATTAATATTTAAAATTAATTAAATATTCAAATTTAAATTAATAAAAATTCTGGGTCGTTACATACTTCCCCCCTTAAAAGAATTTCGTCCTCGAAATTAACAAGTAAGAAAAGTTACAGAATCTATTAATTTTCCCAAAATCCATAGTCAAACTTCTTACAATACTTTACTAAGTTTTCAAACCATAGTTAGTTATCTTTTCAAATACAACTACTATAGTTTAACTTTCAATTCCAAATCAAAGTTAAAGTTTTCAAAATTTTCCCAATTTTCTCAAAAAAATTCTAACGCCTTAAATTTTCGGAAAAATTCGCCATAGTCTCCTTTGCGCGGCTCGATCCGAAAAAAAAATGACAGTATATATATCACAAATATACATCTCATCAAGTAATGAGGCATCCCGCAGGGAAAAAAGTATAAAAGTACGGTATGTAATCCGAGATATGTACCTTATATTTTTATTAGCAAGCATATACGGCTAATATAGCGCGAAAGCAAGCTCCAAATGCGAAGCAAACGTGATCCGCACCTACTAAACACTCAACAAACAACATGAGAACCATGTATATAGACAATAGTATCAATATACAACATATAGCAACATAATAACTATATATGTCAACATAGCAATTGAAACAAAAGCAATATATTCAACCATCAACCAACTAGCATTCATAACCAATAAATATTCATTCATATTCTCATTAATATTCAATGAAATGGTTTTAAATTTTAATCACATTTGATTCATTAACAGTGGATGTTCTTACTAACATTCATTTTCAATTTTAATTAGTTTGCATTCACTAATTCATATTCAAGTTGGTTCACTTCCAAATCAAATTCAATTCTATTTAAGATTCACTTAACTTCCAATTGAATTTCAATTACTTTAGCTTCCAATTTCATTAACTCAATTTCATTAACACTTAATGAATTATATACAATCAACTAACAACCACATAACAACCAATGTATAT
The DNA here is from genome assembly GCA_030765085.1 of Allium cepa. Taxonomy (NCBI): domain Eukaryota; kingdom Viridiplantae; phylum Streptophyta; class Magnoliopsida; order Asparagales; family Amaryllidaceae; genus Allium; species Allium cepa. Next base: position 156,583,336 of record CM060932.1, read on the forward strand.
CAATTACAACCAAATTCCTTTGCTTTCAATTGGTTTAATTAATTGATTTTTATTCAATTTTTCAACTTCTAATAACATTAGATTTTAATGAATTAACATTTATATTCATTATTTCATATCAATTATTCACATTTAATTGATTAATATTTAATCCATTAATTCAATTCAATTACAAAAGTTGAATTTCATTTAAATAACTTAAGTTCATATCCATCACTTAACCTTATTAATTTACTTTGATACCAATATCAACTTAATTCAACATTTCTTAAGTTATATTTCATTTTATAAACATCACTTGGTTTTACATAACTTAAATTTCCACTTATAAATCAATTCAGATTCCAAATTCTAAAGTAAATTTCTATTTAACTTTAAATTCATTTTTATTTACAACTCATATTCATAAATATATTCATATAGTTTCACTTCTTATATATATAAGTTTATTTCACAATTGTAAATCACTTTAATCATAATTCAATTCTTATAATTCTTTTGCTTATACATACTCCTTTATTTAGATTATTCAAACAACTAAACAATCAACTTATATATACTTTAATAATTTTGAAAAATTATTTCTTTATATATAAAATATACTCAAGGTAAAATTATTTCATTTACCCAATTTAAAACAATACTGTGTCAAATTGTTCTATTCAAGTGTATAGAGATCCCTATCAACAACGTTAATTACTCGTATTAACCAGAATCCATATACCACTCAACAAACCAATCATCACAATATAAAACAATTTTATACTCACTAACAAATACGCTCTCATAGCTATTATTACACTCAAACTCATTCTAGAGCACTACTGACTCTATCTCTAATGAGTAATACCAAACAGAACCATGGTTGTCGCTTAACCATATGCTCTGATACCACCTGTGATGACCCGTAAATCCGTACTCCTTGAATATACACTAATCTCCATAGATTAACTCAAGATGAATAGAATTACGAATTATCAATGTTTAAGAAAAAGAGAAAGACAGAAGAAGAGAGAAGAAGAGGGAAAAGATAGAAAATAGAGAGAAAAGAAAATAGAAAGTGGAACGGAATAGAAAACAACAGAACAACAAAAGAATCTCACAATCGCAGCGGAACAACATATAATAGATAAATGAATAATCTTTAAACAAAGAACTATATTAGTTATTACATTACATCACATTTCATTTCATTACATCATATCATCAGAGTGTACAACAACAACAACAACAAACAGCGGAAAAGAAATACTATATACTAGTAATACGTCATGCCATCTAGCTTGCCTCCAGAATATCCCGATAAACCCTAACTCTTGACTGCCCGTGTGGAAATTGGTGGGCACCCAGAGTTTAGGAAGGAAAACAATAAACTCCGAGTCAGTCATGTGACTGGTGTGGGAATTCAAAACGGTTTATTTATCTTTAAAATCAAAATAGAGGAATATTTTTAAAGTCAATTCGCAATGCTTTTAAAAATGAGACTACCATAAGACCTCCCGCCACACACACAATGCAAACGCAGACTTGGAGGAGATTTCTTCTTATGTTAGTCAAAGATGCTTGATACGCATTAAAAAGAAACATTTGATATTATTATTAGTGCATAGTGTAGAAAACAATTTCGAAGGTAGAATATAAATCTTAGCCAGCATAGGTACCATTATAGTATGCTTACTATAGCTACTATATTAAATGGCAGGTTCTACAACTAAAACCGTACAAGTCTCGTATTGTTTCTTTGGATTTCCAACGAATGGTCAGGCCAAGGAACTTCCCATTGCCACATGAGAATGCCTCTGGAAGGACATCCCCGAGAACCAAACTGGATCTCTACCAACACAAGACCGGGTTACCCCTAACTGAGTAACAACTGACCGAATATGCCATCCCCCGGTCCTTTGGGACCTTTAACCGAGCGCTCATCACCATCATCACACAATCATAAAGTGTTTTCAACATGAGTAAGTATCTGGGCTCCATACCATGATACCACCCTTTTCCAGAAGGAAATGCACATACCCTAAAGGGAGCTACCCCTCATAACCTTGCCGCATCTTTCCTGTTTTGACCATTCCGGGGTGTGAGGCTCGACGAAGTCACGTCCACAAAAACATACTTTATTCAAAAGCCATGCTTTGGGTCAACAAATGATCATAGAAATGATCACCAGGATAGACGATCAAACAAATGATCCTATCACAAATAATCAACACAATGATCATTTCACAGCAACACTCAGCATGTCACATTACCAAATTGGGAATATATCGCTGATAACATTCAACTACATAACCTCTGAGCTCGTACGTCTCAGAGAAGGGTGTTAAGCTAAGAGAATAAATTCTCCGCCACCAACAGAAATATATTTGAAAGAAATCTTCTTTATATCTCAATTTGTAATGTCAGACATACAATCCATACAAGTCTGTTCCGGGCTCGAACAGAACCGAAGGCACTTACAAAGAAGTCCTTGCAATCCGGATATCCACAATCCTGATCGGATTTCCCATCATATATGGAGAACTCAATACCGTAGCTACTCGGTGCAGAGTCAATCGACATGTCATCCTATCGCTCTCGCAAATACCGGGTCTTCAACACCGATCTTCAATGCTATCCATTACGTCGTATCACTATTCGGAATGGGTAATCCGAATAACTAGCGCGATAATTTAAAAACAAGTGTTGCATTCAAATTCAACAAATCCCAACAAATACCTTTCAAAGGTAAATATTGATAGTCGGTTATTGAACTATCAATGGATATGCACACATCACCAGATTCCAAATAATTTTCCAAATTATTTATTTCCCAAAAATATCTTTACTAGATATATAATTTTCACACTTCAAAAATAAATCAATATTTATTTTTAAACAAATTTTCCCATTCTTTTATAAATTCCATAGTGAATTTTCATTCCAAAATATCCATGCATATACGATTTCAATTATTCATTTTCAATTTATCTTCAAAAAGATAAATTCTCAAATATTCACTTTATATTGAAAAACATTTCCATACTTATTTAATAAGTAATTCACAAATCTTTTATTTTCAATTCTTGGAAAATATTCAATATACTTAAATCGAGATTAAGTACATATTTCATTCTTTAAGGAAATCATTCTCTTAAACATATTTATTTGGGCCAAAACGAATGTTGCGTAAAACATCGTTACGACAACCCAAAATCACTAGTATAGGGATTCAAATTAAAATAGATATATAAATCCCAATACTATACAAAACATTTCCTTTCGGAAATCATTTACCATAACAACAGTGTTATAGTCCACCATTTCCTTCTATTTCTCGAAAACGTCTATTTCAACAATGAATGTTGAAATCTATGGTTTCGAATCTCAACACATTTTAAAACATCGTTAGATCGTTTTAATTCTATTTAAAACATCACATTCAAAACATTTTCTTTAACATATTATTCACTATTCAAAAACGTGAATATACTTGTTAACGAATTTCATCCTTTTATTCATTTTATTTCAAAGGATTATTTACAGTCAAAACGTGAATATAACTCCATTAATAGGTTTCAACAATTTACTTATTAAAATAAGTCGTTTGCGAATTTATAAAACAACGTTTATAAATTCCTTTATTAACCTATTCAATTCATAACTCAATTATAAACCAAAGGTCTATATTTTAAGTTAAACACTTATAATTTATTCGTTTACTAAATCGTTCCTTTAAACTTCATAATTATAAATCTTATAACTTATAAGATTCATTTATTTACCCAAATATATTCTTTAATAACTTCACGAAATTTATAAATCTCATTATTTATAAATTTCACTTATAACTTCACCATTTATAATTTTATAAATTCCATTCATTTATAAGATTCATTCACAATTCATTCTAACACTTATAAAAACTCATTTTATAATTCCAACATTTTTAATTTACAAATATCTATTTATAAATCTTTTATATAAATCAATTTATATCATTCTTTAAAACGTCTTTAAACTCCTTTATAATTTCATCATTTTGGTTTATAAAATAATCAAATTTTATAATCCTATATTTTAAACTTTTATAATAAATTCAGAAATCCCGTTTTAACTATTTTATAAAATCATTAACCCCATATTTTCAAAAATCAGTTTTTTAACCATATTTCTCAAAAATATAATTTTTTATAACATTAAAAATTATATCGTTTATTTATTTAAAATGAATAAATTCCCATAAATATTTTATAAACGTATACTTTCAAAAATCACTTTGAAATCCTTTTTAAAATTCCAAAATTTGGTCCAATGATGCTACATACCAAATAGTCAATCACGACAACAACGATATCATATATCGATATGATAATCCATCAAATATCAAAATATCTGAAATCAAATAAATACTGTTGAGGAATCCAGTTGGATCCCTCCAACCTGTTTTCCTGCATCCACAAATATTAGCACAATACCAATTCTGCTCCAGTACGGAATTATCGCGGTATATGGGATTTAAAATATTATCCGCTTAATAGACGGCGCAATAGGGTCTCATCCGCTATACAATGCGGGAAATCAATAACTGCAATATATACATATGCCAATATATATATATTGCTATTATATATAATACCAATTTCACTGTTTATGAAATATTCGCGGTATATGTTTTTAATAAATAACATCCGCTTACTAACGGCGCATAATGTCTATTTTAACAATCAATAGATAACAATCATCATTCAAACATGCATTCAAATATTTTAAATCTAACTATTTAAAATAAAATCGAAACTGATTCGATTGAGTGAGAAGTTCTCACCTTGATTTCAATTTCGTTTTAGCGATTTATTTCGAATAAAATTAAACGGACGTTTAATTTTACCCAAAATTCTCACTAACTCCAAACGCTCCAATCCAACTCCATCGCGTAGTGCTCGTCCATACGATTCCAACGCAACTGGTTTCGCGCGTTTTCGACCTCGTATGAAAAAGTTATGAATTTATGAAGTTACACGATTTTTATATAAACTAATTTATAACATAATATAATTTTTATAAACCTACAGCTAACATCAGCCGTTGATTTCATCACCCTGCATCATAGCCGTGCGCTTCATCTCCTCTATCTCATGCGCGCAGCATCTTCTTCCTTCAGGAAATATGCAACCGAACCCATATATGGATATTAGGGTTAGATATCGCGCCACCCAAACGTTGTTGAAACCCCATCATCTCACCCCCATTCGAACGCCGACGCCCAAAGCTACCCACGGCCAGAGGCCGCACTCCCCAGCGCCTCGATATACACGAAAAACGTGACCAAAGCCGGCCACTTCCAGCTCAATTTGCCGCCAATCCGCTTCGAGTTAAACAATCATAACCGTTGGATCTCGAGATCTCAGAGTGCTCTACGAGATTGTTGTTGGGAGTTTCCGACGATTGTTGATGGATTGAGAGATCGGAGGAGAAGAAGGTCGCATGTTTCTGGCCTTTGAATCTGAAAGTGGCGGCTAGGTTTAGGGTTCATTATTATTATTTATTTTTTAGAGAGAGAGGGGGCTATTTATAGAAGAACGAACGACACTATTCATTCCGGAAATTCCGAACTCCGATTTACGCGCCGTAACCAGCGTTTCTAGGGTTTATCCCTCGTTCCGGACACAATGGAACAGGTTTCGGAAGCTAATTCGGACATCTGTGCGAGTTATGGCTATAAACGTTCAATTTAAATTAAACCGATTTAAACGATTTTCTAGGCGTTTTAGCTTGCACCGGACAAACGGTAAATCCGATTGACACGAAATTTGAAACCATACAATAATATCACACTACGGATCCGATGAAACTAGTTTCGTCAAAATCTGAGACTTTTTGAAAAATGACTATTTTAACTCGCCAAATTAAAATTAAAACAATTTCGATGCGTTTCGAGCTGCCACGATCAAACGGTAACTCTGATTGCTACGAAAATTGAAATCTAGTAATAACTAACTATTACAGATCCAATGGAACTAGTTTCGTCCAATTCTGAGACTGTTCAAAAATTGACTAATTTCACTAGTCGATTAAATACTAAAATATTCAATTTTCACAAATTAACTTTAAATTCAATTTTAAAAGTTCTATAATATCGTTCTAACTTCAATATGATAAAATAAAATTTTACAAATCATTTTTAATCATATTTAACTCAATTTTCAATTATTTCCATAATTTAACATATTAAATTATCGATTTAATTATCCAATTAAATCCAATTATTCGAAATAAAATTTATTCGACTTATAAATTCACTAATTAATATTTAAAATTAATTAAATATTCAAATTTAAATTAATAAAAATTCTGGGTCGTTACATCTGTTCTCAGGAATTGGGCAAGTGAGTAAACTAAGATTTTTTTTAAAAAGTTTATGTTAATTATGTAGTCATGATTCTTTAACTAATATAATTTGTATATGGTTTTATTTTTGAATATGAATCTGTATATGTTATACTGCATATCTATCTCCTCTGCTATGTGTTCTTGGTGGTTACAGTTAATTATTCCCGTTCAAATTCAAGCTATTCTCATCAATATTGAAATCTGTAATTATTTCAACTCAACAAAATGTTAAAACTAAATTAAGGTTTGATTTTTAAAGCTAATTTTAAATATGTTGAAGGGGTACTTCTCTGTAACATGTTATACAGGTAATTCACATATTACTTGATAAATTCGAATGTTTAAATTTGTTAGTTTGGATTCAAATCTTGAATAAACATTCCAAAGTGGGATTTTTAAAACAAATATCAAAATTTATAAGTTAATATTCAAAGAGCAGTTTGGGATTAAAGTAAACTTGCATTTCTGCCTATTTCAAGTGATTGATTCAATTTTAATTAATCAAACTTGGATTGAAGCACGTTTATACATCCGTTAACTCGGGAAAAATGCGAATTAATTTTTCTATTGAGTGAAATTTGAGTATGTGACCAAATTAGGGTTTTACAGGAAGTTTGTTCTTCTCTGTAAAAAAGGTCGCGTACGGCCCCTACGCTTGATCGAGCTCCATGCAATTCTAAGGACTGGTATAGGGCCGTGTTATCGTGGTGTGGCCAAGGGTGGAGGGGCTCAGGTGGTCTCTGTAGCGATGGCGAGGCCGTTTTATTTACAGAGTTGAGTTTCTGTTTTTTCGAGCAAAAGGCATATTTTTGATTTCGATCGTTTAGGGACATTCTGGGTTTCGATTATGAGAGAGGGGTTGAAGCGTGGTTTGTGGGTGGTGGCGAGGGCCACCGGAGGTGCGCCGAACCACCGTGCACGTGCACGGTGGCGTTGGAGGTGGACTGGGTCATCGTTGAGTGTCGCTACATGTCGCACTCAGGAAGATGGCGCTTGTGCTTCAAGTTTTGATCGCGTGCCTATTTTAGAACCTGATGTTCAAATTGTGTTTTAACTTTAACTAGCTTACTGTAAGGAAAAAACTAAAAAAAAATTAAAAGGGGGAAGAAGAAGTTATGCGCAGGAATCTCGGGAAGATTGCGTGAGGAACTCGAAGTAACACCTGAGTATAATGCAGGGGAGGTCTCGGGTTTTACCTGGGAAGTCTCGGGTTGGGTCAAAGTTCAGTTTTGCAGTGTTGAAGAAGTTGGGTTATAATTTGTTTTTTTTAATTTATTTAACACTTCGAGCTTAGAAAATGTTTAAAGGTTAAGCTAAGGTTTTGTTCAAGTTTTAATTATTTAGTCGAAAGCTTAACGATGTTCTTAAACACTTGAATCATTTTAACTAAGAAATTAATTTAAATTAAATATAAGTTAACTAATAATTAAAGTTGTAGTTAATACTATAATTGATTTTCAAAATAAAAGAAAAGGGAGACTTTTAAAACGTTAATTAAGTTGAATGATTGATATCAATAAATTATTTTCGAAAGTAATTAAGAACGATTAACATTTTAAAACTTAATTAGAGTTTGGATTATGAAACTATTTTTGATAAATAAACAGTAATTAGCTACTTGAGTAAATAAATAAATGATTAGTAGTTAAGTAATTAAGAATAATTCGAACATAATTAGTGATGGATTATAAGTAAATAAATAATTGAAATCAACTACTTAAGTTAATTAATGAATGAATTACTAGTTAATTAATCAAGTAATTTAATTATGAATTGATAGTTAATTAATTAAGTAGCTTGATTAAGAATTAATTGTTGATTAACTAAATAATTAGCAGATAATAATTGGATAATTAAGTTTTATTAATAAGTAATTCAAGATATTAATTAATGATCAAGGAACAGTTAATTAAGTAATTAAAATTGAATCACTTGATTAAGGAAGTAATTAATTAATAGTGTGAAATAAAATAATTATGTAATTAAGACTTAATAATTAATTAAGAAATCATTAAATAAAATAATTCGAAATGGAATAAGTAATTACTTGATAATAAATAATCAATTAAACATGTTTAAGAGATAAATTCTCAAGTAATTGATTTTAAATTGAATTTATTGCAATGAGAATTTAAATGATTGCTTATGGATTGTTGTGTATGTAGAATGTCTGGTGTGTGATGTTTAAATTAATGATATTCTATGATGCTCTTTGATATGCTGTGATATATCTATGATGACTGTATATGTTTATCTGTGTTAAATGTTGTTTGTATTATAACTTGAATTAAACTGTTTAAGTTAAATTAGAAAACTTGGCCTTTAAAATGGCGTTTGGATTTCGATCAGACCGGGATCGGGTATCCAATTGATATTCCGAAAACCACATCGATCCAATTTAAACGTTAGGTCGTGAATTCTGAAATGAAGATCGAGATGGTGTTTTCAGAATGCAAGGGTTATCGTCGTTGACTCTGAGGGTGATTCCAAACTGAGTGTGACGAGATAATGCCTTCGGTTTCGTTCGAACCCGGAACGAACTTGTATGGATTGAATGCTTTCAGCACATCGTCAGACGGACGATGAGCCTTCTAAGTGATATGTCCTGTAAAGGTAATCGCAGCCTCAAGCCTCATCAACCGGGAATGGCTAAAACAGGGGAGATGTAGCAAGGTTAGGTGGGTCATGCCCAAGCAGGACAAGATATTTCCCCTATCCAGATGTCCCTTTTTATTTCGGCTGTGTGGCCGGTTGCTAGCTACAACCACGGGGTTTATCTTGTTCGGGACTATTCAGTAAGGAATGGTTCCGGCCTTGTGTTGTAGGGGGTCGGGAGTGATCCTCGGTACGGTGATCTAGGCCCCGTACTGTGACGGGCGGTATCCTAGTAGCCCTGCCATTGTTGGAAATCCATTTTCCCTACGAGACTCTACGGTTTTGATTTGTATTACCCACTTTTGTGGCTAGTAGCTGGAATTTAATGAATGTAACAATTTCGGCTATTTTCTATTTACTTGAAAACCCTTGACACTATTATAATATCACTGGATTTCATATGAAATGTTTTGGTTAGCGTAAGGTAAAAACTTACCCGCATTTATTTGTGGGGAGTCTTACGTGATACCTTTATTTTCAAATGTTTTCAAAGTTAGACAATTTAAACCGTTTACTCATACCAGACCCATGTCTGACCCGGAGTTTATATTTTGTTTTTCATAAACTCTTGGGTATTCAATTTTTTATGAGTAGTCAAGTGATAGGTTTTGGACCTTGATTTCTGGAGGAGCTTGGAGCAGGAGTTTCCAGACGTATATAGTTACCTATCTAGTTCCGCTGTGTCAGTAGTTGATATATGATGTATCTCCGATGTGTGTAGTGATAGATGTATGTATGTATGTCATGTGTATTGATATTGTATCACTCTGATATATGTATAACTATGTAACAGTTATGTGATATATTATATTTTGTTCCGTTCCGCTGTGAGATTCTGATGTTGTTGTTCTTTCTTTCTCTTTCTTTCCTATTTCTATCCCTTTCTTTCTTAATGATGATACGTCTTTCTGGTAGTAGAAGGGCGGGTCATCACACTTGGTATCAGAGCATAGGTTGGTGATAACCTTGGCTCAGGTAGGAATTACTCATAAAATAGAGTCTGTAGTACTCTAAATGAGTTTGAGTGAATTAATAGATATGAGCGTGTATTTGTTAGTGAATATAAAATTGTTTTTATATTGTTTTGACTTAACTGTTGAGTGTTTATGGATTCTGGTCGATGTGTGGGATGCCATTTCATCGATAGGGATTTCTAAACTCTTAAACAAGGTAGCCCGACGCAGTATTGTTTTTAAAGTAGGGTAAATGAAATAATTTTATCCAAAGCTATATTTTGATATAAAAGAAATATTTTTCTGAAATTATTATTTATATTTGGATGTTTGGTTGTTAATACTATAATGGAATAAAAATTTAAAATTTGAGTGGTTTATAACCAAATAAAATTGTCTAAGTATGATTTTAAATAAAAAGGAATATAACTAAAATTTGATTTAAACTAGAATTTAAGTCCCGAAAATTTGAAAGGTGTTTAAATGAATTTAAACAAAAGGATTTGGGAATTTGAAATCTTGGGAATGTTTGAAATGTTTTTCCAAAGATTTGAAGGCAATAATGGAATATTGTTTTGGAAAATATTGTTCAATGGAAATTGTTTTGGGAGGAAATTGTGAAAGTAAGGAAGCACTGAACTCACTTCAGTCGCTGGAAAATAATCCTGATGATGATGACCACATCATCAGTATTCATGTTCGAGTTTCTAAAGTGATGGATTGCTACCAGGATAGTTGGACATGATATTGTTTGGAGTTGTTGGCTATACAAGTTGTTTTAGAAATTTCAAAGAGAAAATTTGTTTCGGTGAAAACAAGTGTTTGGAATTTGGAAATTTGATTTGATATACCAAGTGGGTATGTGTAGTTATTATTTCAAAATGATTTTGGAATTGAAAACCGGGCAATTGAATTCTGAGAAATTCTATTTAATAATGTGAAAAGTTTAAATGAATCAACTATGCGACTTATAAAGTAAAGTTGATATTAATAAGAAGAAATTGGAAATTTTGATCCAGGAATTAAAATTTAATTTAAGTAAATGAAAATGAAGAAAATATATTTGAATTTACCCTGAGATAAGTTAGATTAAAATAAAATTGGAATTGAATTAAATTGGATATAAAATGGGAAGGTAAAATGATTGTAATTGTGAAATGAAAATTTATACCTTAAAATAGTAAGTGTTATATATATATAATCTGAAATTGTGGTTATAAGATGACTCAAATGAGCAATATAAGCGTTTAAGTAAATAAATAAGTTTGGAACTCATATATTGAGTAATAAAATTTAAAAGAGTGGTAAGTAGCTAAATTTAACTAAAATTGAGTTGGAATAAAACTGAATTTAAATGAACTCAATTGAGTTATAGATAAAATTGAATGGAATAAATTCTTATGTAAATAAATAAATGTAATCCAATTAAGCCTTGAATTTGGTTAAAATAGAATTAGAGTGAGTTGTAAACAAATCTAATTCAGGCATAAATTGAATGACTTTATAAATAAATTCAATAATGAATTGTTAATATAAATTTAAGAATGGATAAAAGAATAACTAATAGAATAAATTAGCAAATAGTTAGGATTTGATTAAAGGAAAATCAAATCAAAGATTTAAATGGAAGTTGGTGGAATGGAATAAACTTAAGTTGTTAGGTGGAACAGTTTGAAGAAAATAAATAACTTAAGTAAATTGTGAAATGTTTAATTTAAGATATTGGTTGTCGAGTTTAACAAAATGGTTTGGAATCAAATTTGTTGAAAAAAAAAGAATGCAATGTAAGGATTGTGAATAAATTAATTGGGATGGAATCAAGTATAAATTGAGTTGGAATCAATTTAAGGTTTGTCATAAAGCTTAAGTGATTGTTTATTCACAATGATATTGCCAAATTGCATAAGAACATGGGTCTTTTGAAGTAAATAAGATTAGATAAAATTTTATGAAGCAAAATAGGATGATTTTAAAATCAATTAGAATGAATATGAGTTGTTTTGCTTAAATAAATTAAGTTTAAGCGAGTAAGTCGTGAATCACTTAAATTGAAGGGAATGATTTGAGAATTGATAGGATGTAATTGTACTAAGTGTCGAAACCTTACATATGTGCTTATAAAAAAAAAATTGGCAACAAAATGATTTCAAATTGGAAAATGAAATAAACTAGTGGATGAAACTAATTTAAAAATAATAATAGGAATCAGTTAAATGGAAGATAGTCAATAAAATTCAATATTCAGAGTTAAAGATAAATTGAATTCACATGAAATTGGAAATTCAGATTTAAATAAGAGGATATAAAGGCTAAAGTGGTAGAGTAATAATATAAGAATATATATAATGCTTATATTAAACTTTAGAAATGAATGATAAAATTCTTAAGTAAATTTGATATTGAGAAACACGAGTTCCAATCCGAGACAATCAACATCTCTACCGTGCTTCGACTCGAGACCAAAACTCTACTCACAAAACTCACTGACACACCAAGTATCAGTGCATGTGCACAGTCGACTTGAACATCGCCGACCAAACCTGCTACCTTCGGCACTTCGTCGACGTCCTTGCCGACCACCCCATCTTCTCAGATCACCAAAAACGCTAAGGAAACAAAATCGAACTACCTGGACGAAAACTGAAACCCATCTTCGATTCTAATCTTCACCACCGCCGTCGATTCTGATCACCGGAATTACCAAGATTTTGCTAGCGTCATTGCTAGACCCCACGCCATCTCTTCCCTAAACCTTGTGCAGCTCGATGCACTAAAGAAACCACAGCGACCAATTTCCCAAGCCTCGACAAAACAAGGGTTTAAAGACCAATTGGTCAATCGCCGACGCCACAACGATCATGTACCCCTTCCACCATTTTTCCCCACTTTAACAATCGCCAATCTGTCTCCAGCCAAAGCCCCAACCTCCAATACTACACCAGTCGTCGGAACTTACTCGAAATCTAAAAACTGAACATTCCCAAAATGCTATTCCAATATTGGACTAAAATTCATGATTTTAGTTTTAAAAATCCAGTTTTTCAGAGGCAATTCAAGTTGCATGCTTGATTCTTCAAAATAAAATGTTTGATTTTTAACATAAACCAAATGTTCATGTGTTCTTTATTTTTCCCAGACAATGTTTTTAATTTTAAATCTTAAAAATATTTTCTTATCATGGTTTGATATTAAACTAACATATTTTAGTTAAACATCCAGATCTAACAATGATTAGAACAAGAGAAATTGGGATTATTATCTATATTTATACTTTGTACTTTTAAACAGAGATGAGCTTTGACATATTCAAACATGCACATAGATTTACATTCAAATATATTCATTTCAACTGCGTGCAAACAAATTTTCATCAAGCTTCTAAATGCAACTCATGCATCCAGGTTTAAATTAAAAAAGTGGAGTTTACTCACCATTTTTTAAAAGATGCAGAGGCTTGAATGCTAGAAATTGCAAACAGAAAGACTTGGAAACTTTGCTTTGTTGAAGAAAACCCTTTTGAACAGAAAGACTTGAAAAGCTTGGTCACTGCCATGCTTAACACACTGGAAACTTGAAAATGTTGCATGAGAGGATTTGCTTAACATTGTTCTTCCAGGTTGCATGCTTGAGGAAATTACAGTTTGATATTTAAAAGGTTACAGGGTTTTGGATTTTGATTTGAGAATTTGTTACAGGACTTTGATTTTGGTTTGTAGAATGTTTTGCAGGTTTTGATTTCTATTTTAAAGATAGTTTACAGGTTAAGCTTCTTTGTTTATAAAATGTGAAGATAGCAAAAGAAATAGAAGAGAGGGAATGAAGGTTTATATAGTGTTTATTATGATTTATTTGAATTAAAGAAAAAGAAAATAAAAGAAATTGACACCTGTACAATTTAAGACCATTTGTCAATTACATTATTAATTTCCTTACACATGTTAACAATAGCTTCATAATTAAACACTTGTATTATTTTTATTTCATTTATTTTAAAAAAAAATTAAAAGCTTTCTAAATTAATTTTCCTAATTAATGAATACAATTGTAAATTAATAAATCCTTTTCTGAATTTGTATATAAATTTTAAATTCAATTTAACGCAAATATATATATATATGAATAATATCAAATTTATATATTTAATCTATAAATCAGTATTTTCAATATTTTAAATCAGATAATTATACAATTATCTGATGCCAAAGAAATCCGGGTTATCACGTTCCTCCCCCCTTTGAATCCTTTCGTCCTCGAAAAGGAACGAAGCCAGAATTTATTAAAATACTTAATATCAGTTAAATTTCCTCTTTGAACACTTCTTTAAAACACTTTAAAATCTTTATAACATCGCCAAAATAGTTTTTATAGAAATATTTATAACTCGATGTTTTAACAAGTCCGTCCTCGTTCTTACAGAAATTCGGTTATACGTTGATCAAGCGTACGACTGAAAATCTATAACTACTTAGCAGACGCATTTCCAACAACCGGTGAAATACTTGGAAAATAATTTTATTGAAAATATAGAAAAAAAATTGAAATCGAGAAAATATCTTTGGTAAGAATGCTCTGAAAATCATCACCCTCATCCATGGTCGCTGTTAACTTGATAGTTACGTTGCCATCCCGGCAAAATCCATAGATAACTGTAGGCCTCCGCCCCCCTCGATTACGCCATGGAACCCGCTACAGATCACAGTTACATCTAGGGTTACGTTGCAATCGCAGCAAAAGTCCATGTAACTGTAGGCCTTAGCGCCCTCGAATTTCGCTGCCAAAAGAATGAAACTTCTCCCATCCCACATAGGTCGGAGTCTACCGGCGTAAAATCAAATGTAGACTGTTGGCTCTCAGCAACACACACGACTTTCGCTATGTCACCATAGGTCGCAGTCTACCAATATAAAATCAAACATAGACTATTGGCTCTCAGTGGCACACACGACTTTCGCTATGGTCTGCAGTAAATCGCAGTGACATCGAGTTAAACTGTCGTCACAACATAACCCAAATGCCTCTGTAGGCCTCAGCGCCCTCGACTTTTGCTACAACTACACATATTCCTCAGGAACTAGTTTTGTCCGAACTCCTCACAGGATCAGCTTTAGAACCCCCCTTAAGGTTCAAGGAAGTACCATCCTGTGGCGCTCCTAAGAAGTTCATTTCAAAGGAGCGCCTTTTCCCTAGAGCCAATCTCAAAACACTTTATACTATACACATATAGTACCTTCCAAATCATACACCTAGTATGATCTCATATAAATCTCCATTAACAAAATCGATTATTCCAAAATCGATAATTCTCAAGCTAGGCTTTCCAAATCCAATATTGATTTTACCCAAAAATCAAAAGCCTTTCAAAATTCATAGGTTCCAAAAACCCTTCCTCCAAAATCGTTCTCATAAGATCCTTTACACACACACATACACACACACATATATATATATATAACCTTGAAAAAAATCTTTAGATCATTTCGAACATGTATAAAACCCTTTTTATACTTCAAGTATTTTCAAAACCCTTTCATTCTAGCTAGATTCAAGGGGAGATTTGTCTTATATAACAAAGATATATATAACTTTGTTTATTCCAAATCAAATATTCAAATTTGATTACTCTATAAAGTCACTTACCATATTACTTACTTTCATAACGTAAATTTCTATCATGGAAATATCCAATTTCCATTTTATTTCATCATATATTTCACAAAATATACCATTCATTTCAAAAACCATTCCACATTTCTTATCCATAAATTTCCAATATCAATTTCATTCAAACCCGTACGATGTACTCATATCATCCGTACGCTATATCAATCTGATCGCTCACTCGATCATACAATTTCGCTTCCGAACTAGTATCGTCCACCCGACTTCCTAGTGTGGACTCAGATCTGGTTTCTTGATCAGAAACTGTCATTCTCTTTGCATAGTCATAGCTATGATAGAGAATATCCAGAACCAATCAACAATACATATCAGGTTCGCCGTTGAAAATCGAGTGAAAAATCCCACTCGGATCGATATAGTATCCCAAAATTCTGTGCTCGAATCCAGATCAAATAACTATGCGAATAGAATAATAGTCGTACATCCTACATATTAATCTTTATCGATTATTAGCCAAATCAATCTCCTTTTCTATTCACATTCACTTATTCACTTTTGCCTCAACCCTCATTTGGATTATCACTAAAATTCATATCTCAATTGGGTATTCAATCGTAAACAATTCGAACTCTGTCCAGCTTAAATTTAGAAAATAGCTTGAAAATTTTAATATAGATAAGTAGTTGAAAAATAATTATTGGTTTGTAAAATAGATGTAAAATAGTTAAAAAATAGTCAAATAGTTATAAAATAGCTAGATAATTGCAAAATAGTTGTGAATAGTAATTAGTTATAAAGCAGTTGAAAAACAGAAATTAGTTTATAAAACAGTTGAAAAATAGTTAAATAGTTACAAAAATAATTGTAGAATAAGTATAAAATAGTTTGGGGTTTAAAAAGAAAGGTTGAATATAGTAAACAGCTTGGAAAAATAGGTTTATATTAAAACAGTTTATATTGAAAATAGTCCAGAGCCAAACTGTTCAATTCCCAATCTCCATTTCCATCAATTCAATTTAAATTTCCACTTCCATTTAAATTGACTCAATTCCAATTTAAATAACTTCAGTTTCCATTGAAATTGATTTAATCCCAATTCAAGTTGAATTAACCTCAATTTCTCTCCAAATTCAAATCAAATTCCATTTGATTTTAAACCTATTCAACTTTAATTACAATTCCAAATTATTCAAATAAATTTCAAATTGAACCAATTTTAATTTATATCAATTCCAGTTTGAATTAATCCCAATTCCCATTTGAATTTTACCTCATTCAACTTCAATTTCATTTCAAGTTAATCCAATTCAAATTTTCCATTTGAATTTTTAAACTTATCCATCTTCAATCACAATTCCAATTAATTCAAATCAAATTCAATTTGAACTAATTCAATTTCAATCTCAATTTTAAACCATCTCGAATTATATAAATTCGAGTTAAATTCTCAAATGTTGGTTTAACCTTTTAAGCCAAATTAACCTTTAATTAAAGTCTTTAAACAATTAAACTTCTGAGTACAAATTCCAAAATTTCATTTTAAATCTATTAAATCTTTCAAAACAAATTTATTATCCAAATTCAACCTTAAAAACAATTTTCAACAATTTCAGTTGAAAGTCTATTTAAACACCCAAATCTCAAGTCCAAAGTGATTCCATTTCTCTAATTTCAAACTAAAGTTTAATTTCCCTTTTAACTTAATAATGGATATATTACTACAGTCCATTTCTTCCATTTATTTAAACAAATTCGATTTCAACTTAAAGATTATTAATAACAACAAGATGGTATCATTCAAATTATTTTAAAACATCCATCCATTTTAGATTTCCAGATCTCAAACCCATTTTGAGATCACAAAAATTCCCAATTCAAACTTACCATTTAACCTCCCAAGTTAAATTCAAATTACTTAATCCAGCCAACCTTACCCAATTTGAATTCCCATTTCAAAGTTTACATTAATAATCTTATAAATTCAAAAACTTATCACCTTGGGTGTCACATCTCATTCCAAATTTTAAACTCAACATTTAGAGTTTATCTCAAATCTTCTTTGATATTATGTATATTCCTCATATATACATATTATTTCCTTTGCACACCAAGTTATCCTTAAATTTGAAACCACCTTTGGTTTCTAATTAAAAACAAATTTCTTTAAATTTTCAAACAAATCTTGTTTGTAGCAGGACTCTTCATTCAAATACATTATTTATTATTTCTGTATCATTTTGAAACAATTTCAAATTCTGGACCCAGATTTAAAACTTCACAATTCAGATCATCTTCAATTCCAATATATAAGTCATACTTACCTAAATATTTTACTTCCTTAAAACATTTCGTTATTAAATAGAATAACCATTTATGATAATAATCAAGTTTATCATATCTGGAAACCACTCATTATTATCTTATTCTGAAACTCTTCCCCCAAATTCAAGATTTTAATTTCAGTTTGAACCAATTTCAAACTTATCTTCATTTAATTTTAATTTGGTTATATTACTATTACCACTTAATTCTCTTTATTAAAATTTTCAAATAATACAACAACCAATTCCCTTAATATATAATGGTTAGAAGAATCATTGCATAATATATCAAAATATATATTCTTATATAAAATCATTTAAAATCTTTATATAAGAAAATAACAAGTACGCTCTCATATATATATATATATATATATATACACTCAACTCGTCTTAGGTTACCACTGACCTTATACTTGATGGGTAAACCCACCAGAGCCAAGGTTCTCGCTTAACCTTCAGCTCTGATACCAAATGTAACGACTCAGGATTTTCGATTCCGAAAATTCCAGATAGTTAAGAAAAAGAAGAGATAGAAGAAGAAGAAGAAAACAGAAAACACCAAACAACAGATTCTCACATTCGCAGTGGATCAAAATATAATATCAAAATAAAATAGCAGTTATACAAAGGAAAAACTATATTAGCCAATTACATTTAAATACATCAGAGTTACATTCATTTTTTCAATCACTGGACAGTTATTAACAACTTTTCCAAAATAAACAACAATATATTACAGCGGAAACATTCCATACGTTCCTGCGATCCAGCTCGCCTCCTGAGCTCCAGAACGTCCTTACCTGAAAATCTGTAATACTCAGTCTGACCCGAGCATTACATCAAAGTAACACCCGGGTCAGGCTGGAAACCAGTGTGAGTAAACCCATTTAACATGGATTACAACAACATAAAACCCGAGGTAACTCGTTTCAATTTACAATTCACAATTTGTTATAGACATCACTTATTTCAAACAGCAATTTATAAATGCCAAACTTAGATTAAATGGTCCAATTCAATTAAATCATTCCATACCAACCTATTGATTTCACATGTCAATCTATAAAGAATCAAAGTGGTTTCGGGTATTTACTAATACCCGACTCCGGTCTCTTCGAATTCAATACCATCTCATCTCAAATTATTCAAATGAAACACAATTCAAACCTCAAATAAAGGGCATCACCTATACATATTAATTCATCATCGATAGATGACCACAATATCTCAGTTTAAACCAAACATATCACATCACATAGCATCACAAATCACATATCCCTGATATCAACCAATCTAAGGCATGCAATAATATTCAATCATTCATAAGCAAGATAAGTTAGTCATACCATTCCTAATTAATTTAAACAAATTAATTTAATTACTTCAACCACCCTTAATCCTGCTTACTTAACATTAATTAATTATAAACAATTTAATTAACCATTCTTTAATTTTCCATTTTAATTAATCATCCTTTATTAATTATCTTTAATTACATAAAGTAATTATCCTTTAATTAATTACACAAATTAATTATCCTCAAACAATTTAATTCATTAATTCAATCCTAATTAATCATATTAGTAATTAACTTCCCCAAATTACTTATATCCATTAAATCAATTCTTTGATTAATTACATTAATTAATCTTTTAATTACATTGAGCAATTACCTCTTAATTACTTCCCCTAAGTAATTATCCTTTAATTACTTCTCATTAAGTAATTTCCTTTAATTTAATTACATCCAGTAATTATTCATTCATTACTTCACTAAGTAATTACACCTAATTAATTACATTAAGTAATTATACTTAATCCAACATCAAATGATTATCATTTATTAATTAAACCTAGTTAATTAATTAAAATTAACTATATTAACTTAACTAATTACACCGAGTAATTAATTTCCTTTAATTACTTCATTAAGTAATTATACTTAAACAATTTCACAAATAATTTTAATTAATTAATATAATTAATTATTAAAATTAATCACATTAATTAATTATTTAATTCTCCCTAGTTAATGATCTTCATTAACTATTAACAATGCTTTAATTACCTCCCTAAGTAATTAAACTTAAACTAATCAACTTTTGATTACAAATTAATTAGTTTTTAATAACCAATTAATCTATCTCTAATTACTTAAATAAATAAATACATAATTGTAATTTTTAATTAATCTTTAATCACTTGATTAATTAATTTCTATTAATTAATAACCTTTCACAATTTACAACATAAAACTTTAAAATCAAAATAGTTTTTAAAAAAATACATTTATCATCAACTAGTTTAAACCAAATTTTAACTTAAATTTAAAACTAGCTTTCAATAGTTTTTTTTAAAACATTTCACAATTACTTCGGGTTTAACCACCCTTGACTTGAGTCCTTGCTCGAGTTCTCTTCTTCTTCCATTTCTTAAAAAATATATTTTAAGTTTAAAATCTAGAAACACCACACTCTCGAACACGAGTTCCAATCCGAGACAATCAACATTTCTACCGTGCTTCGACTCGAGACCAAAACTCTACTCACAAAACTCACTGACATACCAAGTATCAATGCATGTGCACATTCGACTTGAACATCGCCGACCAAACCTGCTACCTTCGACACTTCGTCGACGTCCTTGCCGACCATCCCATCTTCTCAGATCACCAGAAACGCTAAGGAAATAAAATCGAACTACCTAGACGAAAAATGAAACCCATCTCCGATTCTAATCTTCACCACCGCCGATTCTGATCACCGGAATTACCAAGATTTTGCTAGCGTCATTGCTAGACCCCACGCCATCTCTTCCCTAAACAATGTGCAGCTCGATGCACTAAAGAAACCACAACGACCAATTTCCCAAGCCTCGACAAAACAAGGGTTTAAAGACCAATTGGTCAATCGTCGACACCACAGCGATCATGTACACCTTCCACCATTTTTCCCCACTTTAACAATCGCCAATCTTTCTCCAACCAAAGCCCCAACCTCCAATACTACACCAGTCGCTGGAACTTACTCGAAATCTAAAAACTGAGCATTCCCAAAATGCTATTCCAATACTGGACTAAATTTCATGATTTTAGTTTTGAAAATCCAGTTTTTCAGAGGCAATTCAAGTTGCATGCTTGATTCTTCAAAATAAAATGTTTTATTTTTAACATAAACCAAATGTTCCTGTGTTCTTTATTTTTCCCAGACAATATTTTTAATTTTAAATCTTAAAAATATTTTCTTATCATAGTTTGATATTAAACTAACATATTTTATTTAAACATCTAGATCTAACAATGATTAGAACAAGAGGAATTGGAATTATTATCTACATTTATACTCTGTACTTTTAAACAGAGATAAGCTTTCACATATTCAAACATGCACTTTGATCTACATTCAAATATATTCATTTCATCTGCATGCAAACAAATTTTCATCAAGCTTCTAAATGCAACTCATGCATCCAGGTTTAAATTAAAACAAGTGGAGTTTACTCACCATTTTTTTAAAGATGCAGAGGCTTGAATGCTAGAAATTGCAAACAGGAAGACTTGGAAACTTTGCTTTGTTGAAGAAAACACTTTTGAACAGAAAGACTTGAAAAGCTTGGTCACTGCCATTCTTAACACACTGGAAACTTAAAAATGTTGCTTGAGAGGATTTGCTTGACATTGTTCTTCCAGGTTGCATGCTTGAGGAAATTACAGTTTGATATTTAAAAGGTTACAGGGTTTTGGATTTTGATTTGAGAATTTGCTACAGGACTTTGATTTTGGTTTGTATAGTGTTTTACAGGTTTTGATTTCTGTTTTAAAGATAATTTACAGGTTAAGCTTCTTTGTTTAGAAAATGTAAAGATAGCAAAGAAATAGATGAGAGGGAATGAAGGTTTATATAGTGTTTATTATGATTTATTTGAATTAAAGAAAAAGAAAATAAGAGAAATGGACACGTGTACAATTTAACACCATTTGTCAATTACATTATTAATTTCCTTACACATGTTAACAATAGCTTCATAATTAAACACTTGTATTATTTTTATTTCATTTATTTTAAAAGATTTTTAAAAGCTTTTTAAATTAATTTTCCTAATTAATGAATACAATTGTAAATTAATAAATCCTTTTCTAAATTTATATATAAAATTTAAATTCAATTTAACACAAATATATATAGATAATAAAAATATCAAATTTATTTGTTTAATCTATAAATCAGTATTTTCAATATTTTAAATCAGATAAATAGACAATTATATGATGCCAAAGAAATCCGAGTTATCACAAAAAATCATTCCAAAATTGGTTTAGAAAACGCATGCTCGAAAATATCAAAAATCACCGAAAACGCCATAAAATCGGCATACGAAATCTATCCAAAAACACATCAATCTGAAATATGGATCAATAATAATATTGGCTTACCTATTGATAGGTTTAAACCCTTCAATACACTTTATATTGCGAGAATTGGTCAT
The DNA here is from genome assembly GCA_030765085.1 of Allium cepa. Lineage (NCBI taxonomy): Eukaryota > Viridiplantae > Streptophyta > Magnoliopsida > Asparagales > Amaryllidaceae > Allium > Allium cepa. The sequence goes on from CM060932.1 coordinate 156,605,747, forward strand.
AACAATCACTAGAATAAGCAGAATAAGCAAAACAGTGCATAGGAATAAAACAGAATGACTTAGACAAAATAAAAGAGCAAGGATCGACCTTTAAAAGGCTCAAGTCGACCCTAGTAAAGCATGGGTCAGCCAATACATTGCTTAGGTCGACCTTAGGGTCGATCCAGACAGGGTCGACCCCTAGTGTGTCTGGGTCGACCAAATGGTCGCGAATGCTATAGGCAATTTTTCCTATTTCATTAACAAATTTGAGCACTGATTTCAGGCACCTCTAGATTGAATCAAGCAATAAAATTTGACATGAAACTACTACTAAACATGATCTATGATCCGGAAAAGGTTTCACTCAATTCCGGTATGAAACCAAAGTGATACGGGTTCACAAAGTTGAACCCTGACAAGCTTTTCGCTGTAAACTACAAATTTCAATTTACAGTTTACAGTAAATCGAAAAAACAGCAGAAACTGAATCAAGTTTCTTAAGGCAGTTTGATTTGGCTAGAAATATGAGTTATTACTCACTTTAGCACCAAAATTGAGAAAATTATTAGCAAGGTGATGACTTTAGCTCCGATTTGACTTTAGGAACCTATAGCTGAAGAAAAAACAGACCTGCAAACACAAAAAGAAATTTACAGTAAACCAAAAACTTTTCAAACTAAGAACTGATTAAATAATCTTGTGGTTTGAATGGATTACCTGTTAACTCTCTCACAAATTTCTCCTTCAATTTTTGTTTAATTTGGAGCAAGATTTGAATTTTTAAGAGAAGGTAGCCATTTTTGGTTTGATTTCCAAGAAGAAAATGGAGAAAGCGTATTGTACGTACTCTTTTCTTGCAACCAGAAAGTCTAATGGGTTATTGGGTTCGGTTTAGTATGGTGAGGATCCAATAGTTATGGTTAATTAATTTAGTCTATTATATTTTAATTAACACCATATAACACTTAATTATCACTTAATTACTCCATTTTAACACCTATTGTTCCTATTTTAACATGTTTCACTTTATAAAATTAATACCACATATAAAATTATTTAAACCACTTTTAAACATTAATTTTAACATAAACATTTTAAATTTTACATATTCAAATAAAATAGGTAATCTTCCACTTAATTGTTTAACAACTAAATTTTACTATCATATTACTTTAAACATAATAAATGTACAAATCTTATTAAAAATATTTTTACATACTAATATTGATTTTTAAACCATATTACACATTTTATACTCTCATTTGCAACTTATTTAATTTCCAAATCAGCCAAAATTTGCCAATATCAATAAGTTATCCAATTGTTGCATTCTCAACATGTATAAATACTTACAACACGTTTTTATCATCAATTACCCATTACAAAGTTCCAAAACTTTATTTTCTCCATACTTAAGTTTACTTGACCCAATAATAATGAATTGAGGTATTATATTATATTTTTCAATTCAATATAACCCAAATCTCATTATTTAACCATTTCGAATGATTAAACAAATTATTCTCTCCATTGTATTTATTCTCTTAATTAACAAATTATAATCATTATTATGATTTGTTTAGATAAGTAATCACAAAACCAGGGTTGTTACATACTACACCACCAAACAGATGTACATTTGTAGAAACCAATGTACGTAATCTTAAAAATGCAATGTCAGATGTTCGTCCATATAAGTTGTCCAGGAACAGGACAAACCGAAGGTACTCCAATGACATTATTTATAGGAAAAATGAAATCTTTATTAATTTTGATAATAGTAGAATATGGAAAATATGTTTGGACTATCTTCCGTGCAGTACATTTCTAGAGGAATGTACCGAGGCCAACAACAGACGGTCCTCTATGGATTATGATCGAACTACCAAAGACCAATAAATGGTACGGATAGCATTGAATATGATATCACCCAAGTCGTTCCCAACCTCTTCGAGACGTCTTATAGCATACGCCACAATATGTAAACCCAACTTTATAGCGGGTAGAAATAAATAAATCTAGAAAGATGATATCATGCCCTAATGGTTGTGATCCACTTAGCCTTAAAGCAACCCCTATTTCAAAAATTCTCGGGTATGAGGCTTGAGGAAACGTCTACCTTTCTTAGAACATTTTCAATTAAAATGCCATATTGGCATTTCCAACAACACACTATTGATTTCGACAAAAGTATAACCTCTGAGCTCGTACATCTCAGAGAAGGGTGTTAAACATAAGAGCGGTTTTCTCCAACACCACTAAATAGATGTACGTTTGTAGAGATTAATGCATTGTGATCTTAGAAATGCAATGTTAGAATCCATCCATAAAAGTTGTCCAGGAATAGAACAAACCAAAGGCACACTCCTACCATATCCTATTGGGCATTACCCCTAGGATTAATAGCGGGTAGCGTGACGACCCACAAATCCATACCCTTTGAATCGACAATAAACCACACATGTCCAACCCAAAAAGACAGACTGACGAAAAGTCATAAGAAAGAAAAGAAGAGGGAAGAAGAGAAGAGAAGAAAGAGAGAAGAGAAACCAAACAGAGTAATATAGAATCTCACATCGTAGAGAAAAACATATAATGTCATATCAATGATCATTGCAAAACAGAAACTGTATATACATACATTAATCAGAGTTCAACAATCAATCAATAATCATTAGCCTAGACAGTTATAATTACCTATCTTTACAATTGCCGATAATATAAACAACAAAGCAGCGGATAAAAAACAGATACATGCATATGAAAATGAAGATCTCCATCTCACATGCTGAAGCTATGAAAGCACTAAATCTAAACCTTAAAATATACTCAACCTGACCTGATCCTTCAAACGGAAGAATGCCAAGATTAGTCTGGTAAACCAGCATGCGAAACACACTTAAACTGAATTTATTACATTATCAAACTTTCCTTTTCAAAACAAAAGTATCTCGTAAGACAGGCCCACACATAAACACGGACATGTTTTTACCTTATGATAACCAAAACCTTTCATATCAAATCATCTTATATTATAATAGTGTCTACTACACAAATAATATTAATCATAGCTGAAATGGTTACCCATATAGCATTTCGGGGCTATTCATTACGCCAATGCAAATACAACCACAAGCTTGTAGTGGAGTTCGAATTTCCATATAAATGAACAGGTGAAGGCACTACCTTTCGGCAGTACCATTCTAGAAGAATGTACCAAGGACCTTCACAAAGGATCCTCTACCAACACAAGACTGGCCTACCTCTATAACTAGGTAGTACTGAATATATCATCCCTCGATCGTTGCCGACCTTTCCGAGGGCCCTCATAGCATACAAACCACATTAATTTACATCCCGAACGTCATAGTGGGAAGAAATATATCAAGAAGGGGATGATCATATACTAATTGAGAATGACCCACTTAACCTTGCCGCATCTAACCCTATTTTGGTCATTTTCAGTTGATGAGGCCTGAGGTAACGATTACCTTTCACATATCACACATTACATCACATTGAATGCCACATTTCCATTTCCATTGACTACTAATTGTCTTCCACAAAAATACAACCCTTGAGCTCGTATGTCTCAAGGAGGGTGTTAAGCTAAGAGAAGTTGCCTTCTCCACCACCACTGATGTACGTTTGTAAAAACCAATGTATGTAATCTTAGGAATGCAATGTCAGACACTCATCCATACAAGTTGTCCAAGAACATGACAAACTAAAAGTACTTTCCTAACACATCCTTTCGGGAAATCCCTAGGATTAGTAGCGAATAGTCCTTGCATTGGATGTTTCATAATGAAGAGATTACTGCTACTGGATGTATATTGGGATTTTAACCCCAAACGATCAAAATGCGGTCCTCCACTATGAAAATCCTAAATATCAATCACAACCTGCACAATCGAATGCATATACATTGGTCCGAAGTGGTTTCCAGATAAACCTATCCCAGTCTCTTCACACCAACAACGCAAAAGTGTTTCTCAACCTCACACAAAACTAAATCTCATAGACTTATCATGTCTCCAACTTTCAACTTACCATCCTTCGACAAAGAAGGAAGCTCGATAGATTAGAGTAATCACTCCACACTACACGAATCAACATCCTCAACACAAATGATAATCAAGCCTACACAGATGGCTTCGTACTAAGTGTATGGCTAAATAGTTCCCACATCAAGTCGAGGAACTAAAATGGCCAAATTTGATAGTCGATTATTTAGCTATCAAAGCAACAAATAAATATCTAGCACCATAAGCAATCACTAGTCCCTTTTAATCAATTTTTATTAATTAAATCACTTTCCAAATATTCACTTCAAATTATCTTTGAAAATATATATTTTCAAAACCATTTCAATATTTGGAAAACATTTTAATATACTTATTTTTTTAAATAAGTGAATTCACAATTTACTTATTTTTAAACCATTAAAACTTCATTTTAAAATATCACTTCCCAAAACATTCATTTTATTTAAAAGATCGTTCACCGTCCAAAATCGTGAATATAATTCATTTACCGAATTCATTATTTCTACACAATTATTAAAGGATCATCCACTATCCAAAATCGTGAGTAAAATTCCTTTATAAACTTCCATATCTAGCTTATCAAATTAAATTGATTTCGGATTTACAAAAAAATGTTTACACATCTCATTTATATTTTATAAAAATTTCTATTTATAAAATTGCTTTATTAACCAATTCCATGTACATCTCATTTACAGGCCAAAATCCAATTAAAAGTTAATTCACTTATAAATCTCTTATTACAAATTCATTCTATTTATAACTTCATAAATTTATAAATCGTATTTACTTCTAAGATTCCATTTATAACTTCGTTTTAACACTTATAAAAGTCATTTATAATTTCATTACTTTTATTTATAAAAAATACATTTTTATAAATCTTACATAAACCATTTAGAATAAATTCAAAATTCTCATTTAACTTATTTTACCCAATAGTTAACTCCATATTTTAAAAATCACATTTTGATTTCATTTAAATAAACTTCTTCTTTTAATGATTTACAAATCATTATTAAAAGTATATAACTTCAAAAATCATATTTAGGTATATTTCACAAAAATCATAATTTATATAACATAAACATTATAACTTCTTATTTATTTAAAATAAATTCATTTCCTTAACAATTCAAAAATTAATAAAACATATATTTTCAAAATCACTTTGAAATCCTATTTAATTTGAAATCATCATTTTAATATTTTCAAAATTCCAAAATATGACCCAATGCTACAACAACACTAAATAAGGTGATTCACATCAATCACAGCATCCAAACACCATATATGACAGGACAACAACATATATATATATATATATATATATATATATATATATATATTAAATAAAAATCAACATTGGTAAGGAATCCAATTGGATCCCTCGAACCTGTCACCTACAACAAATAAACATATGAGAATATGTGTACAATATCCGCTTCGAGAGAGACGCACATACAAAGGGTCATCCGCTCATACACGAGTATGTATAGGGTCTCATCTGATCCAACAAGCAGGAATATATCCAAACACTAATATATATATATATTATATCATATATCACCCAAACAATCATCAATCAGCAAAAAATAAATTTTATTCTCACTTATATAAAAAATATAAGCGAGACAGAAAGAGTGAGTTGTACTCACTTTGATTACTTTTGTCGTTGCAGCTTTTTTTATTTCCAATAAAATTAAACAGACATTTAATTTTACCCAAAATTTTCACTAGTTTCAATCAACTCTAAACTTGCTCTATCGCGTAGTGTTCGCTAAAATGAACCCAACGCAATTTGTTTCGTCTGATTTTGACCTTGTATGACAAAGATATGATTTTTATAAGTTCACACGAATTTATATACAAATAAATTTCTTTTTTTATTTTAAAACCTTATCTCATCATGGCCGCACGTATCTACATCTCAGATCATGGTCGAACATTTACTTCTCCTTCTTCTTCATTCACATGCGTATGTGAAACCCATAGTCGTCGTTATACAATCTATTGTCGAGCCTCCTACGATCACTTAGGTGATGATCAGCGACCCTCACGACAAAACTCCAGGTACCACCTTCGACCAGAGACCAGTCGCCTAATTCCACGCGATCACCTCATATTTCTACCTCGACCTGTGCATGAACGTGAGCCCCTAACCATCGATCCACTTCACCGTTTTCAATCTTGATCGCTGAAATCATAGAACTCGATGAGCTTTCCAATATTTCTTTAGATGTCGATACGTGAAGATGAACGGATTCTGAGATAATCGAGGGGGAAGTTTTGAGTTTCCTGGCCGTTGTATCATGGGTGGTGGCTAGGGTTTAATAGATTAGGTTTTGTGCAATTTTGAAGCGGCCAAGTTCCTTTATAGAAAATTTCTAAATACTATTCACTTGAAAATTTTACGAACTCCAAACAAAGCGTACTGCCTGACGTTTATAATGTTTTACCACTATTTCAAATATGATGGAATATATATCGAGAGCCAATTCTATCATATTTTGAAGATATGTTTCCAAATCGAATTATTTAACTAAAACTTTACTTAAATAAATTTCTGTGTGTTTTAGCTTCGCATGAGCAAATCGTAAGTCCGACTGATATGAAATTTGAAATCCTAAAATAACTCATTATTACAAATCCAATGAAATAGGTTTCGTCGAAATCCGAGACCGTGTCAAAAATGACTATTTTTACGTGTTAATTAAATATTAAAGTATCCAATTTCTATAAATTAACTTTTAAATCAAATTCAAAAGTTTACTAACATCATTCTAATCCAAATAGAATTTATATCGACTTCATAAATCATTTTTGTTCGCATTAGACTCAATATTCAATTATTTCTACAATTTCAAATATCAAATTAACAATTTGATTATCCAAATAAATTATTATATTTGAAATATAAGTAATTCAACTTATAAAATTAACTTGTGAATATTTAAAATTAGTTAAACATCCCAATTTCAAATGACTGAAATTCTGGGTCGTTATAGGTTGTCCTTGTATACAAAGATCCCAAAACGTAGGTACTACTGCTATTTATTTATCTCTGAAGCTACTTTAAAATTATAAACATGCAATCCTTCTGTTATGATGATCCCCGCCATCAATTTCATTGTCTTTAACATGTTTTCACCTTCAAACTCGTAAATTGGCTCGAAGTGGTTTTCAGATAGGAATTAACCCACTAATTAGTATCATTTTATACAAAATATCGTTTTGGAGATATATATCTTTTTGAAACCATTACTTTTTAGTATATATGGGATCATTAAACCTCATTCATCAAATCTTTGTTTAATTAAAACCTTTTTGAATCTTGGAGTAATTCCAAATCATTTCATCCTTTACTTAGGAAAATAAAATTATTTATTTAAATCTTAACAAAGATTTTTTATTTCCAAATCATAACTTTTAAACGGGTCAAAACAAAGTTATTTAAGACATCGTTGACTATAAACCTAAAACAATTAATTTTAAGTACAAAGGATCTACAGGAATTAAAATAATTCCAAATCATTTATTTAAATCTAGACAAATGGTTCTTATTTTCAAATCATAATTTTTTAATAGGTTGAAACCATGTAATCTAAGATGGTAAATCCAGATTAATTAGTATTCAAGTAATGAATCCATGGAAATTATTCTAATTTTTCTCGACACCAATTTCCGTACTTAACCTTTACTATCCGTCGAATAGTAGGAAAATCACCTTTTAAATTCACATGTATAGTACATGCCCCCTCCTTGGAATTTAATATCAAGTGTAAGAAGATTATCTCTATTCAATCCAAGTTGCAATTAATTAATTATACCTATCTCGTTTCCAACATTTCAGCTTTATCTATTCATCACCCAGGAAAGAGGCCAGGTGAGCCGGGGTGGTGGTTGCTTCTGAACATCGTCTTAGTTTAAGCACCTCAAAATTAGGTCTCACCAATAGAAAAATCCAGTCTACTCATCGGCTTTTAGAGCCAATATTAAATCACTTGATTATAACAGCTTTTCTTTAAATCATTTATTTAACTCTTTGAAAATAAATTATAAAACCACCACATTATCTTTAAAATACTTAATTATTTATTTGAAAACATTTATAATTTTTTTTAAAAAGAATACTTAAGCTTAAAGCCCTAATTTAAAATTTATTAAAAGTGGTGCAAAAATTGGTGCGAATAGTGCTTTTAAGGCTTGTATGATCAAAAAAACTTTTCTATCATTTAGAAATCCATTTTTATAACTCTATCGCTTTGAAAACATTTTAAAATATTTATATAATTTATTCTATATTATTAAATAATAAAAAATATTATTTTAAAGAATTTATCGCTTTGGTTTGTAAACTGCCAAACTGCGACTATTTTGAAAACTTGATTTGCTCATATTTCAAAGTCTACTAAATGAAATCTCGATCCTTTTCTTTTGTTAGAAAATTATGGTAAAAGTTCTTATTCCAAAATATTTTGACTCTGAATCCATCGTTTAAATGGATTTAAACTTTTATCATGGGAATTCACAAATTATTGTTACATGACGCGCCTATTTTTGACTCAACTTTCATAACTTTTCCAAACTTCACCAAATAGGGTTATAGTGTTTATAAAACATTTATAAACTATTTTAAATCATTTTAAAGAGGTTTAATGATTCCATATTACTTTATAACTTGATTTGAAAATGATTTCCTTGTGTAATATCGACGTGTATTTAGCGAGACTTGTTTACACGGTTAAAGATTATATTAAAACAACCAATACTTGATGATCAAAACATAGTAAACATCCATAGCAATCATATCACATCATATATTTTATGTTTTATAGAGTTTTCTTACTTTTATTGGATAACAAACTTAGGAATATTGTAATGACCTACAAATCCGTACCCCTTTGAGCCGACAATATTCTCCAACGGTTCAACTCAAAGTGGAGAACCATTAGGGTTAAAGAAGAAAAAGGTGGAAGAATAAATAGAAAAAAACATCAGAATCTCATAAACGGAGTTGAACGATATATAATAACTGTATCTGCTACATAAATTACATCACCAGAGTATAACAAAATTCATACCACACAACTGGACAGTCATCATAATCTGCCCTCACAAAACTGACTATGCAGTTAACCATACAAAGTGGAATACAGATCCAATACGTGTGATATGTTTTACCACCCAACTCGTCTTCGGAGCTCCACAGCATCCTATCATGTATTCTACAATACTCGGTCTGACCCGACCATTATAGTGAAATAACACCTGAGTCATTCTGGAAAACCAGTGTGAAAACACACACAATTGGATGAGTAAAATCTTCAAAATCCTTCTGAAATCAAAGGTATCTCATAAGATCTTGCCACAAATAAACATACTGGGTTTTTACCTTACGATAACCAAAACATTTCTTATCAAATCCTATGATGTTATAGTAGTGTCTATATACAAATACTTATTCAAATAGCTGAAATTGTTACATTCATTAAATTCTAGCATAATAGGTATACAAACAAGTCCAAAGGCACTTAATGGAGATTGGGTTTCCATTAATGGCAGGCTACTGGGGTACCACCCGCCACAGTACGTGGTCTAAATAACCGTACCGAGGATCCACCTTGATGCCTTGCAACACAAAATCGGTGTTACCCCTTACTGAATAGTCCAAATAAGATCATCTCACGATTTGAATCAGCAACCACCCACATAGCCGAATAAAAACGGACATCTAGATAGGGATGACCTTACCCTAATTGGTTGCTAGCCACTTAGCCTTGCTGCACCTTCCCTGTTTTAGCCATTCCCGGTTGATGAGGCTCGAGGCTATGCGTTACTTTTTTAGAATACATCTCACTTAGAATGCTCATCGTCCTCCTGATGATGTTCTGATAGCATTCATCTATACAAGTCTGTTCCGGGTCCGAACGAAACAGAGGGCACTACTCCTACTACATCTATTTTGGAATCACACTTAGGATTAGTAGCGATTAGCCCTTGCACTTCACAGCTCCATCTTCGACTCTAAGCTCTTGCCTTCCTTACGAAAACATTTAAACCGGATTGAATTGGTTTTTGGAAAATTAATCCTGATCCCCGTCTCTTCGAAACGATCAACGCATTGGCAAATATTGATAGTCGGTTATTTAACTATCATATAACATCCACAAACAACTGTCGGGCGTTAATAATTTCCTAAATTATTTATTTCAAAATATCTTCACAAGATATTTTTCCTACACTTCAACCTTTGAAAATAGTTTTTAAATCACTTTTTCTCTCGCCGAATAAATTTCCACCAAATTGATTATTTCCATTGAAAATCACCAAGTTTTACTACTTTAGATTTTTAAATAATTTAAATCACTTTATCCAAAAATATATACTATAAAACACTTAAAATAAAAACTACTTAAAACACTTTATTTAAAATACTAGTTATGAAATTTTATAATAGTTTCTCATGTAAAAAAACTTAAGCCAAAAAAAAAATTTAAAATAAAAGTTATGGAATTCTATACAAAATTTTCAAATAAAAACTTTAGCCAAACTACCTTTAAAATAAAACTACTTTATAAAATATAAATATTTAATAATTATCTTTTAAGTCATAATACCAATTAACCCTTTAAAATAATAACTACTATAATTAACTTAATAAATATTTACCTTTAAAATTTTAACCAACTTAAATAATAAATTCTCAAAAACATTCTTTTAAAACAACTTTAAAACCTCTAACTTATACATGGAAATATTTCTTTGAAAATATACTTGGCTTTTCAGGAAAATAGACTTTTATTCCCACACCATTAAAAACATATTTAAAATATGCCACTATTTATTTTTAAACAAATCACCCTTCCCTTATAAATTCCCATCCTAAATTTAAACTTCCAAATTATCCTCTGATAAATATTTCCCTTTATTTATAAACCCTGTTTAAATTCCATAATCTCATTCTCCTTTAATCCCATTTTCAAACACTTAATCAGTTTGAAAATCGATTTTCAAAACTAACCCCATTTTAAAATAAATTTCTTTACTTACCCAAATTTATTTTAAAACCCATTAATTCCATATTTACTTCTATATTTACTTTTAAATTGAAATACCCACTTCATACCTCATTCAAAATTCTACCCTTTTATTTCTTCCCAAACATTTAAATCTTAAATTTTGAAAATAAAACCCTTTAAATTTTTAGGCAATATCACTTAAGTCTCCAAAACTCTTTTATTTTCATTTATTTAAATTCTCTATCTTCATTTCCATACTCGAAATTTATTTGATACAATTCAAAAAAATCAAACTTTTATACTTTTTCAAATTCAACATTTAATTTACCGAAATTCTCAATAATTATTTTACTTAAAAAATTACCTTTTTATTTCCTTTAAAAATACAAACTTTATATATATTCCATTTTTTTCAAATACCAATTTATAATCAACCAAGCAATAGCATTCAAAAATTTCAATTTCCAATATAATCAATATAATCATCATAGATTATCACATAAATCTCATTACTAAATATAAAATAGATCCAACATTTTAAGGAATCCAGTTGGATCCCTCCAACCTGTTTTCCTGCATCCACAGATGTTTGAATAATATAAAATACCAATCCCACTTCGAGGGGGATATCGCGATATAAGGGTCATCCGCTATTATGCGGGACGCATAGGGTCTCATCCGCTATATAATGCGGAAAATCAATCACTCCAATATATATATATATATATATATATATATAGACACACACGCACTACTATATATAATATCACATCCAGTCAATTCAATCATTCAACCAATAATTTAAATTTAACTATTTAAATCTAAATGGTAATCCAAATGAGTGAGATTAACTCACCTTTGATTTTTAATATGCAGATCCGATCCAAATCAGCTTGATTCTCCACGATTTTACACCTTGTATAACATTATATAATTTATTAATATTTAAACTAATCGAACCATTAATTACTATTTTATTTAATATAAACTAATAATTTGGTTTTGAATTAATAATCTAATTTTAACCTGATTCCTATAATAAATAATTCTTAGCAACTAAATAAATAATAATAAAATAATTAGATAGGTTAATCTCCATAATACATTATTATAAAATAGACCAATGATTGAAAATATGTATCTTTATTTACTTTTTCGCTTTGAAACTACATATATATTTTATAAAAATAAGCTATATAGATTTCATAAAAACTTAATTTATATAAACCTTTAAATATTTTTGAAATTCCTATATACTTTCAAAATATTTCTGTGTATATATATTTAAAGTTAAAAAGTAAGTTATATGCATGCATAAAAAATGATTTTATATAACTCCAAAATCTAATTTTTAATATACTCTTATTTCAGAAATCTCATATATATATATATATATATATATATATATATTCGAATTAGAAAAGGCATGTGCATCTGCAAAAACAGTAATTTCTATAAATCGAAAATGAATCGTGGATATACCTTACTGCTCAACACGATATCGAGCATTTGGTTGTTCCCAGACCATCGCGACTTCCATCGAGGCCGTGCTCGACTTCGGCCATCAAATCGCGACAGTCGCCGCTCACTGTACCCACGAGCCCAACTCGAACGTAATCCTTAGCTAAAGCAGCCGCCATCCCAAAATCGAAGATCCGACCAAAAACTCCCCAAACCAACTCGCCCCATCACACTACGAACTTGCCGGTCGCGCCACCTCTTCCGGCTCTAGATGATGACTCGAAGTCGTACGAATTCGATCTCCACTTCCCCTACGAACGATTCAAATGATTTGAGGAAAGCGACCGTTTCGATTAATAGGAGAGGCTCAGGATTTCAATTCGAAATCAAATTTGATTTTGAACTTCGAACTGGAATGGAGGATAAAAGAAAATGAGCTGCGATTTCGATCTCGTTCCTCTTTTTTTTTCTTCCTTTCATTTGTTATATAAAAAAAAAAATTAAAAACGAAGATGGTGTATACCAAGAAGGACATGTGCCTTAAATTTCTATACGTGTCTTAAAAGGCTTGCCACGGTATTTTAAATGCAATAATATTATTTATATTTAAATTTAAATTCAAATTTAATCGTCTTCGGTACGAAGCTTAAAATTTGTACATCCTATCGAGGCATGCCGCTAGACATTTATAATGTTATACCCCTATTCCGAACGCATTGGAAAAGGTTTCGAGTCCTAATTCGATAGTGTGTAGAAGATAGCATTTTGGACCCAGTTATTATATTGAATTTTCGATATAGATTTCAACGCGTTTACCTACTGTACGATCACACGATAGCTCTAAATACTACAAAAATTGAAATATGATAATAATACACTATTACGGATCCAATGGAACTGGTTTCGGTCAATTCTGAGATTGTGCCTCAGAGGCTATTTTTAAATATCGATTTAAACAATATATTTTCAAAACTTAATAAAACACTTCCAAATTCAACTTTAACACTTCTATTATCTTCGGTATTATTAATATAGATTTTACAAGACTTCAAATTATTTTTAATAAGCTCAAAACTGAAGATGCAATATTTTACCCAATTTCAAATTATTAAATTCAATAATTTACTAGCAAATAAATAGTGATATTTAAAATTCAAGTTAAACTAACTTTCAAATATTTAAAATCAATTAAATATTAAAATTTTAAATATCCAAAAATTCCGGGTCGTCACATTCCTTCACCCTTAAAAGAATTTCGTCCCCGAAATTACTAGTTAAGAAGAATGGTCCATAACTCAGTAACTATTTCCCAATCCGAATACTTCAACAACTTACCAACCATCTTTTTATAAAAGACCCATTATCATTCTTACTAACTTCTCAGACTCTTTCATAGTTTTCAAACAACATTACTTACTTAACCATTTCAAATTTTAATTTTAAACCAATTTTTAAATCATCAAAATTTCTCAAAATTTTTCTAGCTCCCTAAATTTTTGAAAAATTTCACCAGCGTCTCCTTTGCGCGGCTAGATCGATATGACTACAAAATGCCTCATCGGGCCCCCATATTTCAAAAGAAAATAAAAATCCAAGTGCTAGATCAAAAAATTATCAAATTTCATATGCCAATTTAAATACATACTTTTGTCGAGCAATTCCATTTATCTTCTAAAATCAAAAATCCCAATTTTCTTTTGCTTCTAAAACACCTGTATGTCCTACTTAGCAATCATATCCAATCAGAAATCAAAATCATTTATTCGCTTCTTTTCAAAATTTTCAATATCTATTTCATCTAAGTCCGTACGATGTACACATATCATTCGTACGCAATACCCAATCCGATCGCTCGCTCGATCACACAATTTCACTTCCGTACTAGTATCGTCCACCCGACTTCCTAGTGCGGACTCAGATCTGGTTTCTTGATCAGAAATCGTCATTCTCCTTACATAGCCACAAACTATGATAGAGAATTTTAGAATCAATCAAAAATCCATATCCAGTGTTCACCGTCGAAAATCGAGTGAAAAATTCCAAATCGGATCATTATAACTACCTCGAAAGCCAATGCTCGAATCTGGATCAAATCGTTATGCGAATAGAATAATATACGTACATCCTACGTATTCATCTCAATTGATTATTAGCTATATCAATTTTATTTTATTTACATTTATTTTTATTTTTCATTCACTTATTCACAAATATCCTTCTCACCACTTTACTTAATCTTCATACAAATATTAATTAAATATTTTTCAAATACCAAATTTTTACTTGGTATATTTCTCAATTTGATTTTACTTAAGAATTTACCGTCCATTTCTTAAGTTCAATATAAGTATTTTACACCTAAATATTTATTTTCACTTCACTACTGAAGTTATATATCCATGTCCATTCAACTTTGCATTTTCAATTCCATTTGAATTCAATTTACCCTCCAATTTTAAATATTGAGTTATGTTCACCTTATCCCAAACCATATTTGACTAACCATTTCTTTAATTAGTTCCACTTACTAATTTTTTTTAAATCTCAAACAATTTTTATTTCCAAACTTTTGTTATTTTAGTTCGCTTCCTATCAATTCTACAATTTTACTTTACTATATACAATTTTAATTTAAATATCATCTCAATATTCAATTTAAATTCATTTGCTTGCCTATTTAAATTAATTAGTTTACTCACAAATTTTATTTTCGGTCCATTGTTTTATTTAGTTCAACTTGACTAATTTTCCATTTCACATACAAATGCAAATTCATTTGTTCATTCATAAATTTATTTCCAACTAAATAAATTTTAATTTCGTTGGCCACTTTACTTAGTCTTCTTAGATTTTTTTTGAAATTCACGTCAATTAATTAGCTTACCTTCTAACTTATTTTGTTTTCACACTTGCTTTTATTTAACCCTTTTCAAGTTGAATCTTATTCCAACAAATTTCAAACTTTTATAAGTTATTAAACTAATTTATATTACATAAGTTACAGAGTCTTTTAAACAATTACTCAACATTTCAAAAATTCATTTTGAAATAAATTATATATATAATTCATTTGCATATCAAATCATCCTTTGAATTTTAAAACCAAACCTAATTTTGCAAACAACTCCAATTCAAAACATTAAGGTAGCTATTCCTCCCTTGGAAATTCGAAAATGAACATCGATATGTTGTAGTCGAGTTCAATGCTTTTACTCTTTTAAAAACATTTTTCAAATATTTTTAATTCCAAATCTCACCAGATTTCATCTCCAATTCAAAATATTTCCGAAATAATATCACTACTGTTTCTCCCAAAACCTTTGAAAATCATTTTCAAACACAAAGGAATTTAAATTTCCCAAATTTTCAAATTTCAAATCCTTTCAATCTATTTTCAAATATTTCCCTGGAATTCTATTTCAAACTATAAATCCCATTCACAATTCACATTTACAAATCCCATTTGTATACGAATTTATTTCTTAGTTTTTAGTTATGGTTTCCAATTTCTTATTCAATTTCCATACAATAATGATAATAATTTAATATTATTATTCCTAGCAACCAAGTAACCATATATAACTACAATAAATTGCGGAAAACCATTTCTTTCACAAATAAAAATAATTTTGGGAAAAATTATTTCATTTACCCTATTTTTAAACAATAGCGTCGAATTGTTCTATTCAAGTGTTGAGAGATCCCTATCAATAACGTTAATTACTCGCACTGACCAGAATCCCTAAGCCACTCAACAAACCAATCAAAACAGTATAAAACAATTTTATATTCTCTAACAAATACGCGTTCATATCTATTAATACTCTCTAACTCATTCTAGAGTACTACATACTCAATTTCTAATGAGTAATCCCCACCAGAGCCAAGGTTCTCGCATAACATTCAACTGTGGTACCAACTGTAATGACCCGCAAATCTGTACCCCTTTGAGCCGACAATATTCTCCAACAGTTCAACTCAAAGTGGACGAAAATACGAACCATTAGGGTTAAATAAGAAAGAGGTAGAAGAAGAATAGAAAAAACATCAGAATCTCACAAATGTAGCGAAATAATATATAATAGATAAATGACTGAATCTTTATACGAAAAAAGGTATCTGTTATATACATTACATCACCAGAGTGCAGAAAAATTCATACCACACAACTGGACAGCTATCATAACCTTCCTCAACAAAACTGACTATGCAGTTAACCATACACAGCGGAATATACATCAAATACGTGTGACACGTTTCGCCATCCAGCTCGTCTCCGAAGCTCCATAGTATCCTATCATGTATCCTATAATACTCGGTCCGACCCGAGCATTATAGCGAAATAACACCCGAGTCAGTCTCGAAAACCAACGTGAGAAAACACACACAATTGGATTATTAAAATTTTCAAAATCCTTTTCAAATCAAAGGTATCTCGTAAGACTACGCCACAAATAAGCATGTCGGGTTTTTACCTTACGATAACCAAAACATTTCTTATCAAATCCTATGATATTATAGTAGTGTCTATATACAAATACTTATTCAAATAGCCAAAATTGTTGCATCCATTAAATTCCAGCATAATAGGTATACAAACAAGTCCGAAGGCACTTACTGGAGATTAGGTTTCCATCAATGGCAGGGTTACTAGGGTACCACCTGTCATAGTACGTGGTCAAGATCACCGTAGCGAGGATCTTTCTTGATCCCCTACAACACAAGACTGGAGCAACCCCTTACTGGATAGTCCGATTAAGATCACCCGACGGTTTGGATCAGCAAGTGCCCACATAGCCAAATAAAAAGGGGCATCTAGACAGGGATGACCTTACCCTAATTGGTTGATCGTCACTTAGCCTTACTGCACCTCCCATGTTTTAGCCATTCCCGGTTGATGAGGCTCGAGGCTATGCGTTACCTCTATAGAACACATCTCACTTAGAATGCTCATCGTCCTCCTGTCGATGTTTTGATAGCATTCATCCATACAAGTCCGTTCCGAGTCCAAACGGAACCGAAGGCACTACTCCTACTACATCCATTTTGGAAACACCCTCAGGATTAGTAGCGATTAGCCCTTGCACTTCACTGCTCCATCTTCTACTCCAAGCTCTTGTCTTCCTCACAAAAACATTCAAACCAGATCAAAATGGTTTTCAGGAGATTAATCCCTATCCCGGTATCTTCGAAACGTTCAGCGCATTGGCAAATATTAATAGTCGGTTATTTAACTATCATATAACATCCATAAATAACTATCATGCCTTAATAAATTTCCCAAATTATTTATTTAAAAATATCTTCGCAAGATATTTTCCTACACTTCAACCCTTGAAAATTATTTTCAAATCACTTTTTCTCCCGTGGAATAAATTTCCACCAAATTGTTTATTTCCACTGAAAATCACCTTGTCTTAATACTTTAGATTTTTAAATAATTTAAAATCACTTTATCCAAAAATATATACTTTAAAACATGTAAAATAAAAACTACTTAAAACACTTTATATAAAATTCTAGTTATGATATTTTATAATAATTTCTCATGTAAAACTTAAGCCAAAACAAATTTTTAAAATAAAAGTTATGGAATTCTATACAAATTTCTCAAATAAAAACTTTAGCCAAACTACCTTTAAAATAAAACAACTTTATAAAATATGAATATTTAATAATTATCTTTTAAATCATAATACCAGTTAACCCTTTAAATAATTACTACTATAACTAACTTTATAAATATTTACCTTTAAAATTTTAACCAACTTAAATAATAAATTCTCAAAAACATTCTTTTAAAACAACTTTAAAACCTCTAACTTATACCTGGAAATCTTTCTTTGAAAATATACTTGGCTTTCTAGGAAACTACAATTTCCATTCCACACTTTAAAAAATAAACCACTATTTATTTTTAAACAAATCACCATTTCCCTTATAAATTTCCATCCTGAATTAATACTTCCAAATTATCCTCAGATAAATATTTCCCTTTATTTGTAAACCCCGTTCACAAATTCCACAATCTCATTCTCCTTTAATCCCAGTTTCAAACACTTAACTGGTTTTCAAATCGATTTTCAAAACAAAATTCATTTTGAAATAAATTCCTTTACTTACCCAAATTTATGTTAAAACCCATTAATTCCATATTTATTTTTAAACTGAAATATCCACTTCATACCTCATTCAAAATTCTACCCTTTTATTTCTTCCCAAACATTTAAATCTTAAATTTTGAAAATAAAATCCTTTAAATTTTTAGGCAATATCACTTAAGTCTCCTAAACACTTTTATTTTCATTTATTTAAAATCTCTATCTTCGTTTCCATACTCAGAATCTATTTAATAGAATTTAGAAAAAAATCAAACTTTAATTTACCCAAATTCTCTGCAATTATTTTACTTAAAAATTTCCCTTTTTATTTTCTTTAAAAATACAAACTTTATATATATTTCATTTTTCTCAAATACCAATATATATTCAACCAAGCCATGGCATTCAATAATTTCAATTCTCAATATAATCAATATAATCATCACATATTATCACATAAATTTTGTTACTGAATATAAAATAGATTCAACATTTTGAGGAATCCAGTTGGATCCCTCCAACCTGTTTCTATGCATCCATAGATGTTAGCACAATATAAAATACCAATCCCACTTCGAAGGGGATATCGCGGTATAAGGGTCGTCCTCTATTATGCGGGGCACATAGGGTCTCATCCGCTATATAATGCGGAAAATCAATCACTCCAATACACACACACACGCGCACTACTATATATAATATCACATCCAGTCAATTCAATCATTCAACCAATAATTTAAATTTAACTATTTAAATATAAATGATAATCCAAATAAGTGAGATTAACTCACCTTTGATTTTTAATATGCAGATCCGATCCAAATCGGCTTGATCCTCCACGATTTTAGACCTTGTATAACATTATATAATTTATTAATATTTAAACTAATAGAACCATTAATTACAATTTTATTTAATATAAACTAGTAATTTCGTTTTAGACTAATAATCTAATTTTAACCTGATTCCTATAATAAATAATTCTTAGCAACTAAATAAATAATAAAAATAATAATTAAATAGGTTAATCTCAATAATACATTATTATAAAATAGACTAGTGATTGAAAATATGTATCTTCATTCCTTTTTCACTCTGAAACTACATATATATTTTATAAAAATAAGCTGTATAGATTTCATAAAAACCTAATTTATAAACCTTCAAATATTTTTAAAATTCCTATATACTTTCAAAATATTTTAGTATATATATTTAAAGTTAAAAAGTAAGTTACATGCATGCATAAAAAATGATTTTATATAAACTCCAAAATCCAATTTTTAATATAACTCTTATTTCAGAAATCTCTCACACACACACACACACACACACACACACACACACACACACACATATATTTGAATTAAAATAGGCATGTGCATCCGCAAAAACAGTAACTTCTATAAATCAAAAAAGAATCATGGATATACTTTACTGCTCAACACGATATCGAGCACTTGGCTGTTCCTAGACCATCAAGACCTCCATCGACGCCACGCTCGACTTTGGCCATCAAATCGCGATAGTCACCACTCCCCATACCCGCGAGCCCATTTCGAACTCGAGCCCTAGCCAAAGCAGCCGCCATCTCGAAATCGAAGACCCGACTAAAAACTTCCCCAACCAACTCGCCCCATCGCACTGCGAACTCGCCGACCGCGCCCCCTCTTCCGTCTCTGGATAACGACTCGAAGTCATACGAATTTGATCGCCACTTCCCCTATGAGCGATTCGAATGATTTATGGAGAGCGGCCATTTCGATTAATAGGAGAGGCTCATGATTTCGATTCGAAATCGAATTTGATTTTGAAATTCGAACTGTAATGGAGGATAAAAGAAAATGAGCCACGATTTCGATGTCTTTCCTCTTTTTTCCTTCCTTTCGTTTGTTATATAATTTTTTTTAAAAAAACGAAGATGCCTGTATACCAGGAAAGACATGTGCCTTAAATTTCCTTACGTGTCTGATAAGGCTTGCCATGGTGTTTTAAATGCAATAATATTTTTTATATCTAAATTCAAATTTAAATCGTCTTCAATACGAAGCTTAAAATTTATACATACTATCGAGGCGCGCCGCTAGACTTTTATAATGTTATGCCCCTATTCCGAACGCAATGGAAAAGGTTTTGAGTCCTAATTCGATCATATGGAGAAGATAGCTTTTTGGACCCAGTTTTTATATTGAATTTTCAATATAGATTTCAGCGCGTTTACCTACCGTACGATCTCACGATAGCTCTAAATACTACGAAAATTGAAATCCGATAATAATACACTAGTACGGTCTAGTGGAACTGGTTTCTTCGAATTTCGAGACTCTTCGGAGGCTATTTTTAAATATCGATTTAAACGGTATATTTTCATAACTTAACAAAATACTTCCAAACTCAATTTTAACACTTCTATTATCTTCAGTATTATTAATATAGATTTTACAAACCTTCAAATTATGTTTAATAAGCTCAAAACTGAAGATGCAATATTTTACCCAATTTCAAATTATTAAATTCAATACTTTAATTGTCAAATAAACAGTGATATTTGAAATTCAAGTTAAACTAGCTTTAAAATATTTAAAATCAATTAAATATTCAAATTTCAAGCATCCAAAAATTTCGAGTCGTCACAAATATGGACTATAGCTTCGCTATAATCAAACATGAGCTTATGGAATTGAGCATGGGGCCTTGGGAAAGCTCGGCCTTGCTTGGAAGGAGGTGGAGTGCTCGGCTTTGGTGATGGAGGGTAGTGGCCATGAGTTTGGCAGTAGAAAGGAGGTGTTTGATTTAGTTTGGGAGGTGGATTGACATGGTATATACATATGTACATATTTTACTTTATTTTGGAATATTTTTCCATAGCTTTGCTACATTATTTTTTGTGAACTAGAATCCATTAAAGTAAAGCTCTTAGAACCTTAAGAAGGAGGAAGAAGAAGTGAATGGATGAATGAAATGAGAGAGCTAAGGCCTTGTATTTATAGGTGAACACTTGTGAAAAATATCTAAATGTGCATTTATTTTTCTACCCTCAACCCACGCCCCTCCTTTTCCATCATTCCATATGTTAATCCCCTCCACATGTTCCTCCATCACCTCACTTCTCTTTCATGCCATGTGCATTGACTTTGGTTTGCTTAAGGATGAAGTTTATGTAAAAATATCCTAGATCTTTTGTAATATATATAGTGTATATGAATATTTGTATGTGCGTGTGTATCTATGTGTGTGCTCATGAATATGTTAGAGTATGCATGCGTATGTTGTATATGTGCATAAGACTGATTAACAAGGTTGCAACAACACTGAACAACTTCTGTTTGCTAAATCGTTGAAAATCAAGAAGTCGATACTCGATCACATTTTCACTTATAAATTAATTGACATATAGATGCAAAATTTGAAAACTATGACGATCCATCTTTTTGGACGGTTTAAATTGATAACAAACCACATATGTCTAACTCGAACCATTCAAAGAGGAGGATTGTCAATGGGATTTAATAAGAAAATAAGACAAAAGAAGAAAAACAAAACACAAAATCTTGCAGCGAAATGACAAAATATAATAATCAAATAAACAGTTCATGAAGCTGTTTTTTACAATATACATTTGATTACACAATTTTTACAACAAAAGTAGAGTACAATCAACAACATACCAATAGTGATGCATCGAATAATACTAATAATAAAATATACAAAACTCTGTCTTCGTCCTCCAGAACTAATGTCTTCAAACATTGAAATGCTCAGGCTGACCGAGCGTAATGAAAAGAAAAAACACTCAAGTCAGAACTAAGAGTTCTTATATAAGTTAAATCAACAACAAGTAAATATAGTGTAATAGCTTTAGAGATGCTTACAGGATTTTACATCTCCAATCTAGTGTATAACGTGCATTCAATTACTTAAGAGATGTTACAGGATTTTCCATCTCCAAAGGATCCATTAAACTATCTATATGTAGTAAATACGCTATATATGTAGTGTCCATCAGCAAAGTAAAAAAAATTCTTAGCGTTAAGGCTTTACATTGATCCCCCTTAACATATTTTTAAGCAAGTAGTCTATGAAGATCCTGTAATACAATCAGTAACGTCGGTAGCCAATGAGTACACTAAAGGTACCATACTAAAACAAAATCGTAGTGGGCGCGAGTAAGGATAAAGAGTATGACAAGGCACATGAGGCAAAGCCCAAAGTAGGATACTACCAGTTCGAGTCGCTGGGCTGGTGGTAACGCATCGTAGCTACGACCGCTTTAATGACCTACTTTTCCGTACAATTTAAATTGACAATAAACCACACATGTCCAGCCTAAGTCGAATGTGATGGCGAATAGTTAGGGAGAAGAAATAAGAAAGAAGATAGAAGAACGAAACAACATAGAATATCACAGTGGAACGGATAATTTATAATATATAACAATACTTTACACTAAAACAAAACTGTAATTTATATATATACAAACATCAATCAGAGTATACTAACCTGTTCAGTTCGGACAGTTATAACAACCTGTTTTTACAATCGCTGAACAATATACAACAATGTAAGCAACGAAAATATAATCATCTTCGTGAATACGTCTTTGGGCCTCCAGCTCCTCTCCTGAAGCTCCAAATATCCATCTAAACCAAGTAATGTGTTCGGTCTGACCCGAGCATTTAGGAAAAACCACGACTGGGTCAGTCTGACATAGCCAGCGTGAGAAAATACAATCAAATTGATTCTTAAAGTTTAATGACCTTTCCAAAATGAAGGTATCTCATATGACCTTACCGCAATAAATTTGGACGGGCTTTTACCTTACGATAACCAAAACTTCTTTATAGAAAATCATCTAATATTATAATAGTGCCTAACCGCCAAAATAATAATAACAAGTAGCTGTGATGCATGTACTGTGTACATCACAACGATACAGGTCATAAAATCAAAATTTGATAAAGCTCATTTGCTAATTATGTAGGATTTCCACGGGGGTGCCCTCACTACTTCGAGAACGGTCCTCCTGCACAAGGATCAGAGTTATCCTTCCGAGGGTCAGTACCAGTCTAGCCAATCTACATAGGAAATACAAAACTAGCCACCTAAGCTGAGTGAATCGCTCCCAACATGCATAAAATAAATAATAAGGACTTGCTAGAAAGAGAGACGCTACCACCCTCATGGGAAAGCTAGGCCCCTTGGCTATGCATTCTATCTTTGGTTTTAGTCATTTCCGCTGATGGGGCTACGTCCAGCGTTCTAGCTCATGCACCGTCTTCAAAATAATTATGGAATCCCACATGGACTCCTATACCTTAACAGGTCATGGAATCATACCTGAATTCCACATCTCAATAGATCTTGGAATCTCACACAGATTCCATACTCTGATGAGCCACGTAACCACATATGGATTTCAACATTTTAGAATATAATCCATCTCATCCATTTAACCATATATAGTTTCAGAGTAGGTCATGGGTTACGAGTCATCTCCAACGAGTACACTCTCTATTTCCTAGGTGCTCCAAAATGCATTCATCGATTTCCGAAATGCTCAAGACCGGTTCTTTAGGAAATAATCAAACAATACATAAGAGCAGGGATCACCCAGTAACCATTTAAGTGGATGGACCTTCTTATCATTTGTCCTAGAAGATCAACAAGTTTATACATACAGTATAGCAACCCGATGGTAACCATACCATCATTTCTCCTAGATATTTCCAGAGTTAAACTCCTTCGGTGTTAAGTAGAAAATAATTTCATACCACCAAAATTAAGAAGGATTACATATTTAGGTGAAGATTTGATAGTCGGTTATCCAACTATCAAATAAACAACCATTCGACCAAAAATTTCATTTCACACTGAAAATCACTAAGAATCATTTAAAATAGTTTCAATAAATTTGTTCTATTTATCATAAAAACATATACTTATCACACCGAGATAAGTTATTCACAAATCTTTCTTTTAAAAATACTTGGAACATTTTAATATAGATATTGCAAGTACCACTTGGTATCGACTATGGATCACAGCTCAACGACTACGTCTCTATCCTACAAAAATCCAACCTTAACTACAAGCAATCTCTGCCTCTTGAATTACGCCATGAATCAGTGATAGTTCGCAGTTTGCACAATAGTTACGTCACTATCTCAGCGAATACATAACAAACTGTAGGCAGTCTCTACCCCTCGAATATGCCATGAAAATAAACCATTACTTTCCAAAATGTTCTATTTTAATAATTATCTCAAAATAATGCTTATAAAGTTTCTGTATAAATTTCCAAGTTTAATTTAGGAAAATACTCTTTTATAAGTCTTCATCCATTTGCACAACTTTTCCTTTTAAATCCTTTCTTTAAGACCAATTCTTTAGAACAAAACATTATTTAATTGTAGTAAAATAAGCTTTTAATATGATAAAAATAACTTTAATATGTTAAATTAATTAACTTCAAACAATATTAATATAATATATTACCTTTAAAACAATATTTATATTTGAACCATTTATCTTAGAAATAATAATACTAATTAACTCTTAAATAATAATTAAAATTTAAATCAAATCATTATAGAATAACTTCAGTTAATAATTAAAATATACTTTTAACATTTTAAATAATTAAATAACTTTAAAACAATAATTAAATACTTTTAGAAACTTCTAAGAATCACAAAATAATTAACTTAAAAATCAAATTATTATAAAATTTAGTTCAGAAATCAACTTCCAAATTTAGGAAGAGGCTTAGTAACTCCCATGGTAATTAATCAAGTCACCATTAATTTCAATAATTATCTAAGTTATAAATTCAGGTATTTACATCACATATGTAAATTAACTCACAATTAACAATTAATTGTTAATACCACACTTATCCAATACTAACCAATTAGAATGTAATTAAGCGTCCATGCTGATGTAATAGCAAAACGGGGTTTATTTTTGCTAAATAAATGTCCAAATTAACTTATCTAACTAATAATAGCAGAACGGTGATTTATTCTGCTAAATAGAGTCCAATTAACTTAATTAGTGAAACAGTGATTTGCTTCCGCTAAACAAATGTGCAATTAACCACATTCAATTCAATTTAACTCAACAGTATTTGTTTGGTTACTTAATGGCATGGTCAAAAGATAACTGAAATCAATATCTAAATAAAAATCAAAGCATAGATCATTAACTACGATCAACGATTAATAATTAACATTAATCAATTTACGAATCAGATTGAATAAGTTCAATTAACTGAGTCAAGTTATAATTTTTACTCCAGATTATTGGTTAGTTAAAGAAATGAAATGATTTAAACCAAAATGGTCCATTAAAATAAATCAATTAATTAACCTAAAATTAATTAACTATGTCAGTTATTCATTCACTTCAATTTGTTTAAATCATTAAATTTTCACATTGTAGAAATCTTTACAATATTAATTTAGATGGAAAAAAACTAGGAAATAGGATTTCAACGCAAAAAATCACACGTCGATTGGAGTTAAAATGAAGAAGAAATCTTGTTTTAAAATTCATAGATTATTTAATATAAAATTTAATTGAATTTACTTTTAAGAGAAAAACACTCAACCCATAAGAATGCAACCCAGCCCACACATTCTTCTTCCACCTAGCTCTCTTTCTTTTCTTATTCATCTAAACATATGAAAGAAGTGCATGAAAACGTAAACGCAAGTGTATACATGCCTCAACGACACTCATTACCAATCATCTCCATAGATCACCCACGACCACTACAACTCCATTGACCACCTGGAACGCTGCCCATCCTTCGGTTCGAATTTCAAACCCTTCCACCAGAAACTATAGCCACATCATGCCCACTGGAGCACCTCGTCACGCCACCATAGTTGATCATCCACCACCAAACCTCGCCTATAGCTTTGCGACAACCTCTGCTACCTTTTCTACCCCATGTGCATGCATCTCCTTCTCTCTTTACTTTGCCATTGCCACAAATCCAAGACCATACAAACAACCACCCTAAACCCAACTTCCACCTCGCCTCGCCCATACGTGCATCGAGAAATTCCACACCATTTTTTCCAGGCGCGCCACCACCAACACCTCCTCCACATCCAACGCCATCACCTGAAATCGCTTCGATCGTCGGAATTTGCCAAAATGGTCATCTCAAAATTCCACTCTCCATATGTCACTCAAAATTCTCAAACCTATCTTAAAAATCATTTTTTCCAACAACGATTACAACTGTATGATTCTAATATTAAATTGTGCAAATCGAATTTCAACTATAAGTAAATTACTTACTGATAAATGTGTTTTTCCTCCCTCTTCGCTAGGTGAATTTGAATGAAATAAATTTTAAAATATTCTGCATTCAGAAACAAGAAACTTTAGTTTCAAATCAAAGTTTAAAACTAAATGGTTATGAAGATATTGATTTTTAAAGTTTAAAGTTTTACTGTTTCTAATTAAAACAATGAACAAAGGAGAAATTCAGTGTTTTGGGTGGGTCTGACCAGATTGATCCACATATACATGTTCATATTCACAGAACATCACATATATTTTGGCATATATCATTACTCATCCAAAATCAACATTTATATAAATCTATATAATAAATAGTAAACAAATACAAGTGTTTTACTAACAGTTTTAAAAGGATGATGTACGTCGTTGCTTTGTATAAATCTTTCCCTCCAAGCTTTGAACACTTGACCTGATTTTTTTTAATGGCAGATCTGTTGTTTGTTTTTTTATATACATGAACAAGTATGGCCATTTATATATGAGAAGGGAAGTGTCCACTGCAAGCAAGAAAGAGGCTTGGTAGGGTGGCCTGATATTTTGTTTAGGCTTCAACACTTCATGTTTTTTTCGACCTTTGCGTGCTTGATTTGATCTTTTATGGGCTGATTTGATTTTTTTTTATGTGTGATTTGATTTATATATATGCTTGACTTTAATGTTTGTGTGCTTGATTTAATGTTTTGCCATGATGAAGTTTGTATATATACATACATATATATATATATATACCTTTACATATACATACTTTTACCATATACCTATTTACATACTTGCATATACACTATTTTTATATACATACATACATACAAATATATATCCTTGTCATCATAAGTCTGAAATTCGCATCATCAAGCTTGGTGTATATATACATATAGATATTTTATCATAAATTTTGAAATGGTGAAGTTTATATACATATACATATACATATACATACATAGATATATATATATATATATTAGAAATTAATGTTTGAAGATTTATATCGCTTTCAAAATCTATAAATTTAAATATTCTCAATATCAGAAAATTTAGTTAAACGACTTTTGAAAATCAATATTTCCATTTTTAAAATTAGTTAATTATTTCAACAACAGACGCTAAAAATCTCGGGTCATTATAACCGCCCATCGCATACAACACCCTAAAAATTAAATCAAATCAAAGTGCACTGATCAAGCCAACATCATATAGTAATACGAAGAGGTGCGTTCACTAGGGTTAGCTATCCCACTTTACCCTTACAAGCCGTGTTGTTTTAATCATTTCAAATTGGTACAAGTGTCGGGTCATCCATCATCGTTCTCTTTCTTCAAATCTAGTAAACGTTCACTAAATCCAACCACTTCGTTCTGGATCATCCACCACATACACAGTTGTTAAAGTGGTTCAAGTATTGACATAGAGTTTGCCAATAAGAGGACCGAGTCTCTTTAACAACCAAAAGTCATTTTCCACACCGGTTGGTTCTTTTACATTTCGAAAATGGTTCCCATTTGATATCAAAACATCATATCCACTTTAAAATATCACTTTATTTCAAAATACTATATTTACTCAAAATATGTCATTTTCAGTTGAAAGTATTATTTCAAATCCCAACTTAGGTTATAACCTCGTTTAACCACATTTGTATTTAAATCAATGATTTAAATATAACATTCCAACTTTGTATAGTTCAAAATTTTAGAAAATAGTGTAAATAGTTGTAAATAGTTTAAATAGCTTAAATAGTTTAAAATAGTTTAAATAATTTAAAAGTTTAAAAAAGCTTATATAATTGTTTGGGTATTGAAAATAGTTTATATAGTAAAATAGTTTGGAAAATCTAAATAATCTGAAAATTAAAAAGATAGATTTTAACTATTTATATTAAAATAACTTATTTTGAAAATAATATCAAATCAAACTGTTTATTTCCATTTCAGCAAATATGGGCCCTGTCCAATTTCAAATCAACAAACTCAATTCTCTATCTTTAATTCAATTACTCAATTTTGATTTAGTTCCAAATTAACTTAATCTCAATTTCAATTCGAATTAACTTCAATTCTTGAAACATTCATTTTTAACTTCAAATTTGATTCAACAATTCAATTTAATGATCTAAAATTCCAATTCTTATTTTAAACCATCTCAATTCATATCGATTTCAAGTCCCATTTTAATATATCGATTTAAACCACTTAATCAAATTAAACCTCATTGTTCAGTCTCAAGATCTAAACCTTTAAATAATTTAATTTTCCAAATTAAAGTCAAATATCACTTATAACTTCACATTTGCAATTCAATCATCTAAAATAATTTCCTTTTAACGTATTTCAGTTTCAACATTTCAAAGCTTGAATTATGAATTGATTCAATTCATATAAATCCACAATTTATTTCTTTTAAACAATATTATTTAATAAAAATCCAAATTCAAGATTTTTAAACCATTTAATTTAACTAATCTGGTGTCCGTATATAATTTTCTACCCTATGGCCAAGTGATCAGTTATTTCAATTTTAACTATAGGAATGGATATATCATTTTAATCCAAATCAAATTGTCATAGGTATATATCATTTCAACCTGATTCTTAATTTATTCAAAATAATTAAGTAACAGTTTGTATGCTTTCAATTAATATACAGAGTGATAATAGGGATACAAATTAAATAAATAAACATCCAATCATCTAATATGTCAACAAATAGATATCCATCATCAACATCCAAATCAGCCAATAATTCACCATAATTTACTCGTTATCAATATCAGGTATTTAACTAGCAATTAAATCCAATATTGATTTAAATGTCAATTTAACTCAATATAAAATGCAATTATAATAAAAAACAATTTAAACTACCAAACAACCATCACTAAAATTCTTATCACATCATAAATTTAACTTAACTAACATAAGAAGGTTCAGTATTAGGTGAGTGGGTTAAACCACTCACATTTGATTTATAGTCGATCAAAAATCCAATAAAAGCCCAAAATTTTAACATTCTCTAAATTCAACCATCTAGTTCCATATTGTTCATAATTTCGATACGAACACAAAGGAAGAAACCGCGCGTGAATCCGAGTTCGTAGGCAAAAGTTATGAAGATTAGAAGTTTGAAAATTTAAAATTAAATTAAATTAAACAAAGGGACAAAAATGTAAATCGTATTACCTTTGCAAACCTTAGCGTCTACAATTAGAGCCAAATACGCATGCAACCGCCGATCATCGTGCTCCAATCGCCGCTCACACACGCACCTACACCCAGATCGAACGACGTCGTCGTACTTCCCCCGCCAAGCCGACCCTCCGAGACATGCAACCCAAGGCCCACCAGAGGCAGTGCACCGCCGCCGAGCTTCTTTTATCGAACATGGCGAATCTTTGCCTCCATCCGATGATCGAAGGCCACCGTTGAGACATGCTCGTCCTCCTCTTTTAGATGCAACTCCCCGATCGTGGATTGGATGATGATCCACTGTTGAATCGAAACCCTAGAATGTACGGCCGAGAATGTTTCATCCAATTCTGGACAAAAGGAGCCTCCAATCAAAAAATAATTGCATACGTAGATTACGTTTGTTAAGAGTTTCACAATGATAAATTATATGGTAGGGTTTGAGCCGCTTGAATTTTGGAGATTGATTTGGAATTGGGAATCTAAGGTTTGAGTTGTCTACCATTGAGAAGGAACAGACGGGATAGGAATTGTATGTATAGAAAATGAAAATAAAAAAATGCTAGGGTTTATAACAGCCTATATATAGACAGAGATGAAATAGAAATGGATGGACATATCGATTTTGGTCGAAACGATAACAATGACCTAAAAAGCCTATTTCGTTCCGTAACAAAAATGGGTCATCCAATACATCGCAATATAGGTTTTCAATATTTTTAAACTCTATGTGACTAATTTCAAACCTTAATTTTATCGTATAGAAGTTAGCTTTTAAAATTAGAGTATATTCATTTAAATTTCTATAATTGATTTCAACGCGTTTCGAGCTCGCATGATCAAACGATAAGTCTGATCGCTACGAAACTTGAAATTCTATCATAATTCACTATTACGGATCCGATGAAACTGGTTTTGTCGAAATCTAAGACAGTACCCAAGCGGCCTAATTTTGCATGTACATAAATAAACTATTATTAAATTGATTTAATCACTTTTAAATTACCATGAAATTTGTTCTATCATCATTCGTAGTCAAACAGAAATTAATAATCTTTTGAAATAAAATTTTCTATGTTAAAATCAAGATTTAATTATTACATTAATTTCAGCGTTAAATTACAACTGCAATAAAATCTGTTCAATATAATTTAAATTTTAAAATAAATTCTTTTATTTTGATTTAAATTCGTAATATTAAATCAACCAATACATAATAAAAAAATTTAACATAAGTTTCCATCTTATTATTCTCATCACTTTACAGTTAACGTCTTTTACCATATTAACTGTAATATTTAATTATATTAAATTTCATTGATATCTAACTAATTTCAAATGGGTTAAATAATGAGGTGATAAATAAAACAATTGTTATACATTAGTAATTCAACACATTTCTAAATTTATTGTTTACAAACAAAGGCTAATAAATTTGCATACAAATAATTGGTTCATAATCTATATTAAAACCAATTTCACTTAAATTACATATAATTTCACCATTAAGACAACATTTAATTTATTCCTCATTAACCTTTATTATTACTATTAATTGAAATTACATAGATAGTTGTCAGTTACATCCAATCAACATTGTTAAATTGTATTCTAATATTATTTTTTCCAGTTATAAATCATAAATTTTAATTTCTGACAATATTAAATTCCAAAATCTTATTAAATTTAATATTTTTTATTATCAACAATACGGTTCATTACAAAAAATTAAAATCCCATTATTTTTAACCAATTAAAATGATCGCATTTGATTTATAAAACCATATAGATTAATATTAAACAATTGTTTATAAAAAGTGTTATAATATCGATAAAGCGATACAAATTTTATTATATTTTCAAATCAAGTATATATCTTTATAGAACTATTATAAATGATTTGCTATCACTTTACAACTAATTAAAATGAATTATTAGCATATTGAAACAACTATTTGAATAAATATAATAATTATTAAACAATCAAATCTCAATTTAAATTCATAAATCAATTACTAAATATGATGCTATTATTGTTGATGTCATAAATATAATTTATTTCCTAAAAATAAAATATATTTATTTTATTTCATATTCTTGTTTATATATATATATATATATATAAATAATTGTACGTGTCCAGCTCAGTGTGCGATTTTGGAAAATTATAGAGCTAGGTTTATTGATAAAACAATTTTAACCATTTTATCGATATTCTTCCAATGTATTTTCGTAAATACTTATTCAAAATAAATTTATCATTATTATTTATTGTTCAAAACATCATATTTTATGCTAGAAAGGCATATATTTTAATATTTTAAAAAATAAATATAATTTATCAAAGAGACAAATTTTGCGGGTTTTACAAACTTCCCTCCGTTAAAGAATTTCGTCCTCGAAGTTACGACACAAAACCCAAATGTGTTTGCCCAAAATGTTTATTTTTAAACTTAATCCCATACGATGTATATAAATCATCCGTACGAAATATTTGATTCAATCTACTATTTGAATCCATAACTTTGCTTTTGAACTAGTATTGATCCCCTGGTCCTCTAGTGCGGACTCTGATTAGGCTTTCTGATCAAAATTTTAGTTTTCCTTGCATAGCTCTCAGCTATGGTAGAAAACTCAAATATTCAACCACAAACCCTCATCAATGTTCAACGTTAAGAATCGAGTGATAAATCCTTTTTCAGACTGGAGTAAACTGCCCAAAGTTCTGCACTCGAATCTTATATCAAATTTGCATGGCGAAATTATCTACGTACGTCATATGTACTTATTAACATTCAAAAATCTTTATGAAAAATTTTCATAAAACTTTTAGCTTTTAAAGATGCTTATTTATATGTAATCACTCTAAACATTTTTTCCAAATATTTTTCTTAAAGGAAAACATTTCATCCCAAAGATAAATACTTTTCCATTAAAATTATAATAAACATTTCTTTTCTATAAATATACCTTGACAGTTTCTAAAAAAACCATTTTCAAAATAATTCATTAAATTGATAAATTATCTTTTATTTCTAAAATTATAATAAACTTCTTATATTATAATTTATTTCCTTTATAAAACACGTTTTATAAATTCAATCTATAAAATCACTTATATAAGACACATTCATAAAATTTATTTATCTTAAATAAATTTCTTAACTTAAACCAATATTAATATCAAACACCATATAGTCAAATCGTGAAACTTAATTCACTTGGTGTTCTGTTTTTTAAATCAACTAATCAATTAATCAGTTATAATAACTAAATACGAGTATATATGCACGCCCAGGTGGACCTACATCTAATCACAATGTCTTGTTGGTAGGTTACCACCTCCATCCTTTTTAGTGCTCCATGGTCGGTAGTCTCTCATATATCATTTACGTTGTATTTTTTTTAAATTCACATTTTGTTGAATATACTCGTTTATATTTTTGTTAAATTTGTGATTGTGAAAAGATTACACGTTAGATGATTAAAAAAAAATTCAAAGTTTGAATCAAAGATGTTTTTACTTTAACCTTATGATACCATAATTTGCATAAGGTTAGGAAGTTAAATTTTATTTGGCGGATTAATTCTTTCTCAAGCAAATGGAATTGCAACGCTGTTGAAAATGAATGCAAGCTCTCATATGTTATGTTTCGGCACTCCAACGCGTTCCCATAAATGTGCGCTTCATTATTCCAAAATGATGCTACCTTAATGAAGGTTTACGATGCGCCAGCGTCCCGATTGAACGTCCCTTTTACCACCTTCCGGAATGGGAACATACATAGTCTTGCTAACACTTGTTTGTAACAAAATAAATTCTCAGCGTTACATGCCACCAATTCCACATATATACCATGTTATGCACCATATTTCTTACAATGTGGGACTTAACGTACACCTACGCACTCTCAAATGTGAGACACGCCTAACAGATCTCCACTTTGGCAAGCATTTCCTCTAACTTTCATTTGGAGCACACCGAAGAAGCTCGGCGGTTGGTCAGGCTGCTTCCACTTCTTTATGCATTTGGTGAGGCTACATTACCAAATCTCCACTTCATCATAACATTTATGCTATCATTTAATCCCTTGAATATTTCGACTTACATCATAACGTTTATGCTATCATTTCAAAGAGCATGTAGTTTGTATACACAATATAACCACAAACACGTTAGTGTATATTGTATGTGAACTACTTATTTCAATGTTTATACTTCATATCAAGTATAAATCACTTATTAGTTCATCAATTTATAATATACAGTGGCGTTTATAGTTTTGCTCTACATAAAAAATTGCAACCTATCTTGCATTCATCCACGTATCAAGTAAAAACACTATATTTATAAAATATAAACATTTTACGCGCACTTAAAAGTAGTGCATTTTCAAAAACAAATTCAAACAAAATATTGTATTCTCCGTTATATTCTCAAAAAATGCATTACAAATGTAAGAAATGCACACGTTCTGAATAATGCACATTATATATTGTCAAGGAAGTCAAATTGCACAGTGCATTGTAGTCTTACGTTTAGAGCATTTAGAGGTCAAATATAATATTTTATGGCACTTTTAGAAACTGTATATTTTATAATATGTATATTAAGTTGCGGATTCTGCTACGGTTCTCAAAATAAAATTCAAATAAAATAGAAAAAAAACACAAATTCACTTTACTATAACGCAAATTTTCTATACATGAAAATTGCACATCGCGTTATATATATAAAGTAGATTTAGTATAAACAACATATATAAACACACCAAAATACACATTGTATTGCGGTCCTCAGAAAATGCACTGTATTTTAATTTGCAAAAACATACTCATAAAAGATTTCATCATTGCACTGCCTCCACTCTGCATATCTGTGAACTAATGTTCCAAAGGACCTGATCCATTTTCACCATTTCATCTAAACTTTATTAGAACCTTAATAAACCTTTCCGCAGATGACATAGTCAACCGACAACAGATTACACTCGAATCAAATTTCTTCCATGCGCTAGATTGACCAATTTATTTAAAACCATCACTTAAAAATGAAGGGTTGGTGCTGCTTCTTGACATGGTGAAAGCGTATGGTGTTGCATGTACTAGGAAGAAGAGGCTCAGGGATGAATGCTTGTAAGTTCAAACTGAATAGTTAGTTGGTTAGTTGTATACAAAGTTAGTTGTTGTTTGTGTTGTGGTGGGATTGGTTTGTTCTTGTTCAGTTGCAGTTTTAGTTTTTTTCAGTGTAGTTGTGTTGCGTGTACAGAATCATACAAAGTGTTAGGATCAGTTGTGTGTAGCAACATGCTTTTGTGAAAGTGATGCTTTTGTATAATAACGTCCATTGATGTTATCGACTTCATTTGTGTAAATTTTGTTCTGTGTAATATATGTTGTATACATGGATTGTTAGAATCGACGGCTAGGAGCTATGAAAAGCAAGTGAACGTAGAGTTTTACTGTCTTACTCCCAAATAAATTAACTCAAATTAACAAACATGGCAAAAATACAAAAGGTCATATGAAAAGGTTTTGAGGTTTATTTTAGATAATACATAAAAAGTGAGTTTTCAGCTTAATTCAAAAACTGAATTTCTCTTGAACTACAAAATATAAGACATTGGTGTCGTTCTTATGACTGATAAACTTATCGACTTTAACATAAAGAACTTATGACACTTGTTTCCAGCCAAGAATAACATATATACTTGGATCTGTATGCGGAAGCTTCATAACAAAACCGTTAGGGAAAACATGTCACATTACCAATTTTGGTTCCTCACAAAATCAGAATTTGGTGAATTTTCATATACCCATCCAGGTGCAAATATGGCAGCTAAAATATCATCTTCCTTAAGCATATCAAGTGCAATATTTGTCTATTGAAGCAAAGAAAATTTACACTTAATCATTGTATCAACTTGAGATTTACATTGTGAAAAAAAACATTTGAATGCTAGTTCAAGCTGAGAATTTTTTTTTAAATATCATATAACATATGATACTTAAATTATTTTTCAAAAATGTACTATTAATGGAACTCACTATAGCATTAGGTATGTTCTCAATCTGATCATCAGATATGCACATGGAATCCATTATGAAAACTAAAAGCTTATTCTACTTTTTAAGTCATTAGCACAATAGCACTGACCAGATATATGAGAAAGAGGACTGAAGTTTTTCATACAGCAATATGTGAACTTCGTGAAGAAATTCCCAAAAACATCACCTTACCCTTAAAAGGTTGGGAATAGTCAACTCATAGTAACTACGTGAAGTAATAGATGCAACACAGCAAATTAAACATCCAAGATACTACATACATTTATAACTACTCGAACATTTAGTTAGTAATTTTTCAAAATCATGTTTACAGTATACACATAGTGCACGTCTTCGCACCATTTACATCAACCATGGTTGAAAGAAACTCTCAAACTTTTACTTAGCCTTCCATAGACTTCTTAGAATAAATCATGGTGAACTCCCAATATTCAATCTACCTCCATTCAATTTGATTCTTGTCCATTTCCACGTCATCTGAATAGTTCCGTTATTTCTATACCAAATGCTCTTTGGATTATTTTTCTCTATTACATAATATCCAATGGTAATGGAAGGAATTTCCAAACAGATTAATCTGTCTCTTATAGCTAATTATCCCAAAGTGCTTTATAGGTACATAATAAATAATAAAATAGACACCATACCAACTCTATAGATACTATGGTTGAGTATTCAAATGCACACCATGCCAACTATGTCCAGTAACTGTCGCTTTTGGGACATTGACAGAAAATCCTTGAATATTGGGTAATGATTGTTGCCATTCCCACACACATACAGGTTATATAATGTTCTTAACATAAGACATTAGTTGCAAAAAAGGTGAAATCAGTACACATTCTTCAAAATTGTAAAGGACATTTACGAAGTAGGATTTTAACCATTCAACCCAAAAGATTGGAGTTTGGACGTGAACATACATTCCATTGCCCACCACCAAATGTTTTTCTCCCAAAAACATCAATGCCCATGTAAGCGTCATACTTTCTGTTTCCAGCAAATTGAGTAGATCGTTTGGGTAATGTTTCTATGAAATTTGAATATCATATTAGAGTAGAAGCCACAAAATATTCAGCTTAATAACTAAAATCAAATGTTACCTTCCAAAAATAATTGATGAAGATTCCACTACAAAGATCAAAGAAAGTTTTTTTAGCATTCAACTCATTTTGATAGATCAGATGACCATCATCAGTAATACTATCATACCAAGATCACCAAAAGAAATACAAAAATGCTTTATAAAGAGATCATCAATATCTGTCTAAAAATGGGGAATGCTTGAGTTTTGTTATAAAAAATTCTTACGCCATTCATTTTTTTCCGTACCCTCCATTAAAAATGGGTGATGTATGTGAAAAGATTTTGTTATATAAACAGTAACTTTGTCATAAGAAAATAAAAAATTTGCTAAAATGAATTATACCCATTGCATTGTTTTTACCATATAATTAAAGATCCAGGGACAGCAATGCGCATAGTCTTGGTCAGATAGTCGACAAATTGATTTAAAACCATCACTTAACTATTTATCTTCTGCTTCCAACTCACAGTTTGTCTATCCCCTATACATAATCTCTTCAATCTCCTTATGGTCGCCATGAAAGAACATCAAAACTACAACCACTTCACCAAATGTACCAATGCCACTTCATCATCCTATTGTGTAATTCTGCTCAACTACACAGATGATCATCAGGAGGTAATTTAGGATCATACATTGTTCTTTGTAATCATTTGTCTGAAGTCACCAAAACATTTATATTATATTTTTGTCTTATTTGGTAGCCAATAAATGGCTATTACTCAGGAGGAGGATTAGAACTTGACTATGAACTTTATCAAAAAAATAATCATAACTCGGTCAAGTGGAAATCCTCTAATATGAGGATTATGAACAAAATTTTGTAAATAAGCATAACAAAACCCAATGTTTGCAATCAATCAAGCAAGCACCAATAACAATAATACGAGAACAGAAGGCGGACCTGTAGAGAAGACCAAAAGCAGTAGTAAACTCGATCTGAAAATCAATTTTCCAAGATCGATAGGTTGAAACGAGGTCGATGTGGCAAATAGCAAAATCGCGAGGAAGAAAGTGCTGTCGAAGACGCCGGAGCATAGCAACGATCAAGATGGACGCAATTACGAAGATGCATGGTGGCGATTTAAGGAACAAATTAGGGCTTTGAGATCCATTTTCAAAAATCATATGCTTCTGATTTATGGTTTCACGAATTGTTTTGGAGCAACGGGTATTTTGCGCAATCCAAAACGTTAAACGGAGAAGCTGTATGGATGTAAAAATGTAAAATGGAAGTAGGACCGAGGGCAGGATTGGTATTTCAAAAAGACGCCGAGTAAATCAGTGGAGTGAATTCTTATTATTAGTAGTAGAGATTATTATTCCCTTAATTGCAAACTATCACACTATAAATAACTATACATTTTCGAAAGTTATTTCACATATAAAATATCATCTTAGGTAAAATTATTTCATTTACCTAAATTTTCCAAAACAAAATCATTTTTAGCATTGACAAATATATATATATATATATATATATATATATATATATATATATATATATATATATATTACACTCAAACTCATTTTAGGGCATTGCTAACCATGTCTTTAATGAGTCACTCATTCTAGAGTATTACTGACCATATCTATAATATGTTTTACCCCACCAAAGCCTATGTGTTTGCTTAGCCTAAGCTCTGATACCCTATGTAACGAATGGAATTTTCAACCCTTGAAAATCAACACTAATACATTCTTGGTATTCGCGTGCTGCAAATTCAAGTGTCGAAAAACCCGACTGACAAGAGAAACAAGAAAATGAAGACGGAACAGAATATTACATGAATGGAATAACATATATTATTTCAATATATATTTTTTATAGCGGAAAATTTTAAATACATTTATCAGAGTTTAAGTTAACATCAACATGGATAGTTATAAATCTCTTTCTTACAAATGCGGAATACAATAGTATATATGTGTGATGGAAATGGATAACAATCTTCAGAAGAATCTTCTAACTCCATGCTCCGAGCTCTTTCAAAATTCTCCAAACTAAATCTGACTATTAGGCTGCCCAAAAAAATAACGTAACGACCCTGATTTTCATGTTCGATTTTGAATGTTTAAATGGTTTAAATATTGGATTTGAATTATAGATTAATTTTGAATATGAAAAACTTGGGTTTATTTATAAAATAAATTCGGATTTAAATACAATAGTTATTGGGTAAATTAATTATTGAATTTTATAATTGATTATTGGGTAAATTATCATACCTTGAGTTTTAAGCTCGATAAAATAATTTAAAGGCTTGTAGAATTTTTATTAAAAATACTAAAGACAGTGCAACTTTTAAAATAGAAATTAA
Organism: Allium cepa; assembly: GCA_030765085.1. Taxonomy (NCBI): domain Eukaryota; kingdom Viridiplantae; phylum Streptophyta; class Magnoliopsida; order Asparagales; family Amaryllidaceae; genus Allium; species Allium cepa. Next base: position 156,645,334 of record CM060932.1, read on the forward strand.
AAATGATTTGTTCAGTTTTAAAAATATATCATAAATTTACATTTAAAACTAACCTTCGAGGCACAGTCTCGAAATTTAATGAAACCAGTTCCATTGGATCCGTAGTAGTGTATTATTATCGGATTCCAAATTTGGTAGCATTAAGAGTTATCGTTTGGTCGTACGGAATAGAAACACGTTGAAGTTTATACCGAAAATTCAATATAATAATTTGGTTCAAAAAGCTATCTTCTCCATACGATCAAATTAGGACTCAAAACCTTTTCTATTGCTTTTGAAATAGGGGTATAACATTATAAACGCCTAGCAGCACGCCTTGATAGGAGGTCAAGTTTTTATGTGGCGAAATCGAGGCGTTTTTAAATGTAAATAATATATATATATTATTTGTTGACTTGACCATATTCCCATCAGCTACTTTTCTTTTCCATCAATCTACTATAGCCAGCAAGCAACACGTAAGGCATCTTTCCCTCGTTTTAAAATCACGTCTATCTCCTTTCAGAAATCAAAATCTCTCTCTCCTTCGTTCAAATCTATGGAGCCATTCACAGAATCGAATTTCTTAAATAAATAAAAAATGGATGCAGAACGAAATTGCATATTTCTCTTCCTTGCCCCTGAATTTCAAGCTCGCAAATTCTTCCAAAAAAATGGGTGGGATGCGATGGTAGGCAACCTGGATGGTCGCTCGTGTTCGTGCATGTTGAGGGTGGAAGACTCGACCGTCGATTCACGAAGTAAGGTTAGGCCTGGGTTTGCGGTGAAGGGAGGCGAGTCGAACGAAAAATTGACATTGCCAGTCGATCAAGTTTGGGGTCATGATCGCGATTGGTGGGGCAGATGGGCGGCGTTCTGGTGGTGGCGGCAATGGTAGGTCAGGAGCGGCGGCGCACAATGGGTTGAGCAACGTCGATAGTGGAGGTGGAGGGGTTCGCGAGTGATGGAGATAGAAGGTGAACTGCTTGGTAGGCTGTAGCAAGTGCTAGCAGAGATGGAAGAGGTGGCAGCCTCTATTATCGTTTTCAGCAGTAGGGGGGTTGTGCTGGGCAGTGGCTGAAGCATCGAAGGGGCGGTTTCTCGATCGGATGTAAGGGAGTTATCATTCGATTCTAGTTTGTTAGGCAATGAGAGTGGAATTAATTTTTGAAATTTAATTATATTTGAATTCGTATAATTTTCTAAAAGCTATGACGTGTGCATACGAGGTCAATTGGATGGGAATGGATTGCAAAATAATAGAAACTAAAGGTGAGAATCTCTCACTCAATTGGATTACCATTTTAAAAATTTAAATGTTTAAACTTAAATTATTGGATGCTTGATTGATTGATAAATTTAAATTTATCTATTGCATGGACATATATATATAGGAGTGTACATATTAGTATTGGAGTGATATTGCCGCACACTATAACGGATGAGACTCTATACGCCCCTATAATAGCGGATAACCCTATGTACCGCGATATCCCCCTCGAAGTGAGATTGGTATTTTTATTGTTGTCGAACATCTGTGGATGCAGGAAAACAAGTTGGAGGGATCCAACTGGATTCCTCAAAAAAATTATTGTTTTTATATATACATTAAAATATCTAATGTGAATGAATAAATCTGCTGGATTTTTGTGTGATGAAATTTTTAAATGTTATAACGACATGGAAATTAATTTTGAATACCATAGATATTATTTTGAAATTTTAAGGAATTAATAAAGAGATTTTTAAGCTAAAAATATATACATCGAAAATTTGGTATTTTCGAGAGATTGATTTGATTAAGCAAAAATAGGTTTTTAATCATACAAAAATATGCGAAAAATATTTTTTAAACAGAGATTTAAAAATAACATTATATAAAGGGATTTTTGAGTTTGGAAATTAAAAATGACATTCGGGATATATATAAAGAAGTTGAAATCGATGTTAAAAATATATTGGCACAAATAAATGGAATTTATAGGAAATTGAATTTATAAAAATGGAATTTTATAAATGAGATTAATTTTGGTGAACTTAAAGGAGTTATAAGGATTTATAAACGATGTTTATAAGTAAAAGAAATCAAAATCTGATGATAAATTGAAAAGGTAAATTTACAGGAAGAATTTATAGTTGAATATGGAAACAAGGTGAGAAAAAAATAATATATACTATTTTTTTAAAGTGAAATGGTTAAGGAGACCGGAATGGAAGTAATGTGATGGAAATCGAGGAAATTTATAAATTGAAAATTTGGTTATTGAGATTAAAAATTATTTTATCTATAAGTTAAATTTTTATTTTAAAAGGAAAATTCTTATTTATTAAACTATATAAATTTCAAATTTAGTTAGTACTGAAATAATTCAAAAGTAAATTTTCAAAGATTTAATATTTATCTTAATAAATCCTTGATTAAAACCTGCTTTGGAAAGTGATGTTGTAAAACTGTTTTCAATATTAGATAATTATTTGAGCATGTTTTAAAAGTAAAAAAATTATTATTTGTCTTTAAATAATTATTTTTATTTACATATGTATACATATAAAGTTTTTTGAAATGGTTTAAATGTATTTATGAACCTTCTTAAGAGTGGGAAAATGGTTATTTTGTAGATGGGCTTATAAGTGAATTCTAAAAATGAAAAATTAGAAAGCAAAAAAATAGGGAAATTTTCGAAGAAGTTGGATAAAAGTGAACTTTGAAAATGAAAATAAAATTCATAAAGAAGTACAAAGGAAATTGAGTTTATAAGCAAGTATAATTGGTTATGAAAATATTAAGGGAACTAGGTAAGGAATTTCGAAATTTATAGTATTCATGTAAAACGAGTTGGGAAATTTACAAATAAAATTGAAAATGATTTTGAGAAAGAGAAATAGGAAATAAAAGGAGTATTTTCTAAGTGTTGAATATAAAATGAAGTGAAGGAAATATTCAAAGTATTTGGACAGGTTGGAAATGTTTCGTGAAAATAAAAGGGATTTGAAAACTGTTTTCAAATGTTGAGGAACTGAAAATAATATCTTATAAAGGTATTTTGAGATAAATTTTGGAAAATTTATAATAAGGCCTAATGATTGTTTATGTATGTTTATTGATAGTTAAATAACCGACTATCAATTTTAGCCAATTTCGTTAATCGTTTCGAAGAGACCGGGATCGGATTTAATTATCTGAAAACCACTTCGATCCAGTTTGAACATTACGAATGAAAACCGTGAAGATGATGAAGATGGTGATTCGGTTTTCCCAGACCCAGGACAATTTGTATGGATGAATGTTATCAGTATATTGTCATTGGAGGTCGATGAGCATTTTAAGTGAATATTTCTAAAAAGGTAATCATAGCATCTAGCCTCATCAACCGGGAATGACTAAAAAGCATGGGAGATGCAGCAAGGCTAAGTGGGTAGCACCCAAGTAGGGTATGTCTATCACCCTTCTAGATAACCTTATATATTATCACTACGTGTGAAAGGAGGACGGAAAGGGTGGGAACACCAGGGGTGATAGCATATTTTGTCTATCTAGGTCAGGGATAGTCCGGTCTTGTGTTGGCAGGGATCAATAGGTTCAATCTCGGTACAGTATTTCTAGACATGTACTATGATAGGTGGTACCCTAGTGCCTAGTCATTCAGTTGAAATCCGTTCTCCAATAAGCGCTGTACGGTTTTGATTATGCCCAACTATGTTGGAATGTGAGATGCAAGCATTTCAGATATTCTCTATTTACTTTCTATAGACACTATTATAATATCAGATGATTTTGATAAAAATTGTTCTGGTTAAAAACCCGTTATGTTTATCTGTGATGTGGTCTTACAAGACCTTTGTTTTGAAAGGATTTTGAAAAGTTAATAACTCAAGTTGAGTGTGTTTTCTCCATTGGTTTTCCAGACCGACGCGGGTGTTATTTTATTATAATGCTCGAGTCAGACCGAGTATTAAAGATTCAGGATATACTGTTATGGAGCTTAGGGGACGAGCTGGATGAAAAGGCGTATTTCCATAGATTTGTATTTCCACTATGTAAGGACAAGTTATTAAACTGTCCATATTTGATGAAATGATTGTATACTCTGCTGATTGTAAGTATTAAACAATTACAGATTCTTTTGTATAAAAATCTATTGTTATATATTATATTTTGTTCCACTGCGATTGTGAGATTCTGTGTTGATGTGTTCTTTTTCTACTACCTTTTTCTTCTTCACCCCTAATGAATTTGTATTCCATCACTCAGCTGCTCAGCATTTATACAGTGGACATATTAATGCCGATTTTTTCGAGGTTGAAAATCCTTGGCCATAACAAATAGGGCACCCAGAGTTTAAGGAAAAGAAAATAAACTTCAGGTCAGTCATGAAACTGGTGTGCAAAACTCAAAATACGAGTATTTGAAAACAAAAGGTATCGCATAAGACCATGCCGTACATAAACACGGAACGATTTTTTACCTTATGATAACCAAATTATTTCTACTTAAAGTCCAATGATATTATTTTTAAGGACACTCTTTTGAAAATCTTTCAAATAAACATATTCAAATAGTCGAAATCGTTACATTGGTTAAATTTGATGGCATAACAGGTTTACAACAAAATCCGAAGGCACTTATTGCAGAATGGATTTCCAATGAATAGCAAGGTAAGGGACTACCTCCCGTACAGTACATTTCTAAAGGAATGTACTAAGGCCACCAACAGATAGTCCTCTGCGAATTAAGACTGGCCTACCCGAGACCAACAGATGGTACGGATAGCACCAAATAGATATCACTGAGCCATTCCCGACCTCTCCGAGACGTCTCATAGTATACACCACAAAATTTAAACCTAACATTATAGTGGGTAGAAATAAATAAATCAAGAAAGGTGGTAATGTACCTTAATGGTTGCGATCCATTTAGCCTTAAAGCAACCCCTGTTTTACAATTCCCCATATGTGAGGCTTGAGATTACCTTTTCCAGAACATTTTCACTTAAAATGCCATATTCCTATTTCTAACAACACACTATTGATTCAACAAAAGTACAACCTCTAAACTCGAACATCTCAAAAAAAGATGTTAAGCATAACATAGGTTACCTCCAAACAGATGTATGTTTGTAGAGATCAATGCACTTTGGTCTTAGAAATGCAATGTCATACATTCGTCCATACAAGTTGTCCAGGAACAAGGCACTCACCTACCACATCCTGTTGGGCATTAACCCTAGGATTAGTAACTTGTAGTCCCTCTATATGAATATCCCATAATGAAGGGACCACTCCTATTTATTTACCTTAGGAGCTACTCCAAAATTATCAACAAGCAGTCCTTCCATTATGAAGATCCCCGCCTTTACCTTCGTTGTCTTTAACATGTCTTCACTTTCGAACTCATAAATATGTTCAAAGTGGTTTACAGATAGGAATTTGACCAAATTCGATCTCGGTTGCTCCAAACCAATCATCAATAAAAATTGTTAAGTAGGTGGGTGATTAATATGACATTAATTAGTATCTTTCTATCCAAAATATCTTCTTAGAGATATATATCTTTTTAAAACCATTTCTTTTCAGTATACATAGGATCATTAAACCTCATTTATCAAATCTTGTTTAATTAAAACCTTTTTAAATCTTGGAGTAATTCCAAATCATTTCATCCTTTACTTTAGAAAATATCAAATCATTTATTTAAATATTTATAAATATTTCCTATTTTCAAATCATAACTTTTAAAATGGGTCAAAGACAATGTTATTTAAGACATCTTATACTGTAAACCCAAAACAATTAATTGTAAGTAAAAAGGTCCATAGGAATTAAAATAATTCCAAATCATTTATTTAAATATTGTCAAAAGATTTCTTATTTTCAAATCATAACTTTTTAATAGGTGGAAACCATGTTATCTAATATGGTAAACCTAAATTAGCTAGTATTCGACTAAAATGGATCCGTAGAAATTATACTAGTTTTACTCGATATCAATTTCCGTATTCAACCTTTACTATCCATCGAATAGCAGCAAAATCATCTTTTAAATTCATATAGATAGTAGGGTTCCCTCCTCCAAAATTAGTACCAAGTATAAGAAGATTATTTCCATTCAATCCAGGTTGCAATTAATTAATTATTAAAGTTATATCTTTTATACTTATCTCATTTTCAATATTTCGACCTTACCTATTCCTCGCCCAGGAAAGAGACTAGGTGAGCCAGAGGACTGGTTGGTCTTGAATATCTCCTTAGTTTAAGCACATCACATCGAATCTCACTAATAGAAAATTCCAGTCTACTCATTGGCTTTTAGAGCCAAATTAAATCACTTGATTATTACAGTTTTTCTTTAAATCATTTATTTAACTCTTCTAAAATAAATTATAAAACCTCTACACTATCTTTAAAATACTTAATATTTATTTAAAAACATTTGTAAAGGATTTGGAAAAGAATACTTAAGTTTAAAGCTATATTTCAAAACTTATTAAAAGCACTACAAAAAGTGCTGCAAATAGTGATGTGAATAGTGCTTTTAAAGCTTGTTTGATCAAAACAACTTTTCTATCATTTGAAAACCCATTTATATAAACCAAGCTTCTTTTAAAACATTTTATAATATTTATAGAATTTATTCCATATTTTTAAAGAATTAAAAATATCATTTTTAAATAATTTATCACTTTGGTTTTCGAACTGCCAAACCACGACTATTTTAAAAACTTGATTTGCTCGTATTTAAAAAACTACTAAATAAAATCTCTATTGTTTTCTTTTTTTGAAAACTATGATTATAAGAGTTCGAAAAATTCTTATTCCAAAGAATTTCGACCCAGAATCCATCGTTTAAATGGATTTAAACTTTTATCGCATGAAATCGAGGACTACCATTACGCGACGCCCCTATTTTTGACTCAACTTTCATAACTTCACCAAATTGTCTTTTAGTGTTTATAAAACATTTCTTAACCATTTTAAATCATTTCAAAGCGGTTTAATGATTCCATATCACTTTTATAACTTGATTCGAAAAGTGATGTCCTTGTGTAATATCGATGTCTATTTGACAAGACTTATTTACACAATTAAACACAATATGAAAACAGCCAATACTTAATAATCAAAGCATAGTAAACATCCATAGTAATCATATCACATCATCATCGTATATATAAATTTTTATATAGTTTTCTCGTATTTATTGGATATCAAACTTAGAAAAATGGACTATAGCTTTGCTACGATCGAACCAGAGCTCATGGAATTGAGCCCATGACCTTGGGAAAGCTCAGCCTAGCATGGAAGGAGGTTGAGTGCTCGTCTTTGGTGATGGAGGGTGGTGGTCTGAGTTTGGACGGTGGAGAGGAGGTGATTGATTTGGTTTTGGATGTGGATTGACATGGTATATACATGTGTATATATCTTAGTTTATTTTGAAATGTTTTGTCATAGCTTTGCTACATATTTTTCTATGAACTAAAAGCCATAAAAGAAAAGCTCTTAGAGCTTTAAGAAGGAGGAAGAAGTAAATGGATGAATGAAATGAGAGAGCTAAGGCTTTGTATTTATAGGCAAAATTTGTGAAAAGTATCTAAATGTGCATTTTTTACCTACCCTCAACCCACATTTCCGATCATTCCACACAGTGATCCCCCTCCATATGTGCCTCCATCACTTTTCTTCTCTTCCTTGCCATGGCCATTGATTATGGTTTGCTTAAGCATGAAATTTATGCAAAAATATCTTAGATCTTTTGTCACATATTTATATCAGTGTATATGTATATTTGTACTTATATGTGTGTTCATGTATATCTTAGGGTGCGCATCTTTATGTTACATATGTTCATAAGACATATTAACAACGTTGCAACAACTTTGCACAACTTTCGTTCGTTAGACATTGATAATCAAGAAGCTGATTCTCGGTCACATTTTCACTTATAAATTAACTTACATGTAAATATAAAAAAATTGAAAACTAATTTTCCATCATTTTTAACCAAATAAAAATATCACAGTTGACTAATAAAACCATATAAATTAATATGAAACAATTGTTTACAAAAAGTATTGTTATATCGATGAAGCGATATGAATTTTCTTATATTTTCGAATCAAATATATATATATATATATATATATATATATATATATATATATATATATATATATCTTTATAAAAAATATTATAAATGAATTTCTATCACTTTATACTAATTAAAACTAATCATTAGCATATCAAAAAAAATATTTGAATAATTATAATCATGATTAAGCCATTAAATCTCTATTTAGATTCATAAATCAATTATTAAATATGGTGTTATTATTGATGATGTCGTAAATATAATTTAGTTCCCAAAAATAAAATAAATAATTTTATTTCGTATTCTTGTTTAAATATATAAATAAGTGTATGTATCCAGCTCCATGTATGACTTCTGATAATTATAGAATTGTTTACTGATAAAACGATTTTCAACCATTTTATCGATGTTCATCCAAAGTATATATTTTCCTAACTACTTATTCAAAATAAGATTACCATTCTTATTTATTGTTCAAATCATCACAGTTTATGCTAGAAAAACTTATATTCGAATATATCAAAAATAAATATATTTTATCAAAGTGATAAATTTTGCAGATCGCTGCACCAAATCTCTTTTCTTTTACCTTAAGAAAATGCGATCCGAGTAAATCATATTATCTATCCCCTCCATCAGACTAGTCCGGAAAACTAGAAGGAGCAGAAAACTAGTTTCCCAAACTCCAACCAAAAGACTACCTCTCTATCACCCATAAGGCGGTTAAGTTATTTGATCGATTCTAAACCTTTAAAAGTATTGTATTTATCATTTGAAAAACATATCAAAAAGGTTCAAGAATAAAGCCCATGTTCAAATCAATTATTCAACAGTTACTAAATTTCATTACTAAATTGCCGATGAATAGAGATTTTAAAGCTCCATAGATTAAATATATATATGCCCATTTTTGTAATTCAAATTCCTTTTAAAACATTTTAACATATTGATAGAATTTATTTCGTATTTTTAAAGATTTAAAAACATCCATTTAAAAAGTTGAAAACAATATTTTACGAATTGCCAAAACACGACAATTTTAAAAACTGGATTTGGACATATTTCAAACTTTACTAAATGGAATCTGGATTTTTCTTTTTAACTTGAAAACCATCCCACCAGGGTAGATAAAATTATTATTTCAAATAATTCTAACTCATTTTTTATTCTACACATGCGTTTAACTTTTCGGGTCTCGAAATTGCAAACTGTCAAAACGTGACGGCTTATTTTTCACCTTTTAGTTAAATTTTTCCAAACTTATCCATAATATTATTAAATCATTTTAATACCATATTAAACTATAGTATACCAATTTTTCACTATTTTACTTTACTAAAATCTCATTTTTACTTCATTCCATATCCATAATATTATACTATTATAATATTCAATTTCCATTTTTTAACTCAAAATTCTTTTATATTTAACCATATGATATTTTTCATATATTTTCCACCTTTTAAACTATTATTTTCAAAATCAAACCATTTGATTTACTTTTTCCCAAATAAATTAAATACTCCTCTTTACTTTTCCAAAGCCATTTCTATTTTCCAAAAATGATTTTTTTATTTGATTTAAAATTCAAAAGAGTCTTGATACTCCTTATACACATATTCTTAAGAATATAATAGGGAATATTTCTCATAAATTTACCATGCCTATTTAAAGTGATTGCTTCAAATCTGATAGATATGATTTTCATATTATTATCAAAATAATTCTAAATGGCTAGCCAAGTCAATATATGACTAGCATAAGTGGTCAACCAATAATCGATCATTTTAGCATCCAAACTATGATAATCAACTAAGTATACTTGCATAGCACAAATCATAGATAAATTTATGATAAATTTAAATAAGATAGAAGTAGTGTTCTCACTTTCATGTTATCCGACTTTAAGTGTTTTTTAATTGATGAAATAATCTCTTTCTCCGCACCAAGCTTATGGAACTTGCCCCATGACCTTAGTGATGCTCGGCCAAGCTTTTATGGAGGTGGAAGCTTGGCTTTGATATCGTGGTGGTGTGGTTGTGTACTTTAGTGAGGATGAGGTAGAGTTTGGCTAACTTTTTGAAGTGATTTACATCGTATGTGCTGAAATATTTTATTATTTAGGAAGCCATTAAAGAAGAGATATTAGAGAGCTCAAGAAGAAGAAGAAAAGGAGGAGAAGTGAAGTGATTTTGTAAAGAAAGGAAGAGGATATGCATGTGTGTCTATAAGGTAGAAATCCTTGTGCATGAAATTACCAAAATACCCCTCCCTTCCTTGGCTTTCGGCCGAACCCACTCCCCCTCCATATGCTTGTCTTCTCTTGATTGAGTGATGGTGAGTTTGCTTTTTGAGAATTAAGTGTGAAGTTTGCATTTATATACATATAAGAATGTATGTATAAATTTGTATACTTTATTTTAGATATTTTCTTTATCATCCAAAAGCTGAATACCGGTCACATTTTTAGTTTTTAATCAAACTATTTATTTTTATAAACAAAACTTGAAAATAAATTTCTTGTCATCTCTAAATAATTAAAACACGATTATTTAATCTTATAAAACCATTTTAAATAATATTAAAATCCATGTATAAAAATACGACGTCGATCCGCCAAAATACGATGAAGTTTGCATATCTTTATAAAACAAGTTTTATAAAATTATTCATCATTTTAAAACAATTACTTGAATATTTAAAATTAATTAAATATTCCAATTATAAATGATAAAATTAAAAGTCGTTACAAACACCCTTAATCAATATGGGTCGTGAGCAATATGAAGGAGGCAAGGCACAAAAGCAAATGGAAGCAAAAGGCGGTGTCTTAGGATGTTTGTTGATGGTAGGAAGTTTTCCTAGAGTTCTAGTGCTTGTGCTTAGTTGTGATCTTGTGTTTGGTTGTAAGCTTGTATTTGGTAAGTTGACTCACTATTGAAAGTATATAATGTGTATGTATGTTGTGTTGAAATATAAAGTTAATGGACTATGCAAGTTATAACTTTTGATCCCTCCATACTTTAGGAAGAAAGTTATAAGATGTAATATAATCATTTCTATTGCCCTCTAAAACATTGCCATAGCCTAGAATTTGTTTTTCTAGGTTTGATTTGGTTGTGTGTGAAGTTAAAGTGTGCACGAAAGTGTTTAAAGCAAGAAAGGTCGTTATAAGTGCACATGGAAATCCCTTGTGTTAAATGTTATATGTACATATATTATGAAAGAATATTTCTTGATTGTCCTCTACATTTATAATAGTGTATGGGATAGTGAGGAATTGGTTTGAAAAATTATAGAAATGATAGAATAAAGTTGTAAGAGTTAGAAGTAAAATTGTCGTTTTAAGTGCACTTTAAAATGCATTATTTTTGTACATTTTTATAGGATTTTGTAAAGACGTCCTTAGCGGTTTCTTTACATGGTTACTAAGTATAATAAGTATAGTGCTTACTGTAAAAAAAATCGGACTTCAAATTGATTAATAGCAAGTTGAAAACCGGTCAAACGTTTAGGGTTTAAAACTGGTTTTATGGCAAAAAATCAAACTGCGACATTTTTCAACTGCAACAATTTCTGAGCGTTTACAAACTTTCTATTTAATGCTATTATTTGTTGTTTGAGAATTTAAAAGTCTTTAAAATGATATTTAAATAAAGTATTTATCAAAATATTTTTGGGGATGTTTACTAATGTATGTCAGATTATTTTTAAAGTGGTTTTAAGTTTAAATATATTTCTAATAATTATTTATGAATATTTAAAGTAAAATAGTTTATTATATAAAACATGTATTTTATGTTTTTTGTTAAATTTTGAAAGTAGTTAGTTTTGCATGTTATTTTATATAGATATCTATAACATGTTTATTAGTAGCTTAAAAGTGTATGTGTGTATATAAGTTTCCAAAAGTAAGTGAAGTATTTCATAAAAGGAAAAGTGGTTTTGTTATAACATTACGCTAAATGAATGGTTTTAAGTTAACTAAAAGTATATTACTTTGTTAAATAAGTGTAGATATATTTAGATTTTTAAATAGAATATATTTTTTAGCAAAGCTAGTTGGCTTTATAGTGGGCCATGCCACTATATAAATATAGGGAAACAGTTATTTTGCATTTTAAATATACTTTAAAAAATTCATTTTGAATAAATAGAATATTTTAATGATAACGAAAAGAATAAAATGGTTTTGGGTTTATAGTAATAATGTTTTAGTAACATTTATTTTTAATCCATTTGAATATACTTTTAAAAGTGTGGAAACTTGTTAAAATATTTATGAATATTCTTATACCTTTGAGATAAGTATATGAATACATTTTGAAGTATTGAAAAGAGTATTAATGAACAGTCAAATAGTAGTATATATGTGTGTGTATCTTTTGTAAAGGTCTTCTAAATATATATGCAAGTATTTACAAGGTAGTTATTATTTGATAAAAGAAGATTTAACTACTAAAAGAAAGAATTAATTAAAAAGGGGATTAGAAGTCTCTTGTGTGACTTAATCGTACTTTGTGTGTTTTCTCACTTATGGAAAGTATTTAATCCTACGCTTTGCACTAAAGGCCAATAAAGCAGACATGTTCCATCTGTGAGAGTTAAGAATGAAGTGTCAAGGTAGAGCTTTAATGCAACTAGGACTTTAATGCAACTAGGACTTTAATGCAACTGTGCTCTAACCCACCAGGCTTTACTCTTGACCGAGGGATAGCATAAATTGAGAAGGTCAGAAATGAATACAAGACTTGATATTCATACGCGATCAATTTTATATCTATTCAAACTTGACCAAATTAACTTGGGAAGTGTATAAAAGCTTCACGGCTTCATATGGTCTGAGATTCCCTATAGAGGACTCACTTGTATGAAAATTATCTTTGTTTAAGAACGAGATATATGAGATCCTCTAGGGAGGAGTCCTTTATATCATTTGCTTACTTTTAAAAGAACTGAAATTGAGTTAGCCGAAAATTCATTAATTTAGTTTTGAAAAGTCTAGAATAGGATAAGCATACTTATGTATTACTTACCGAAAACCACTTTAACATTGGTATACGAGTTTTATGTCTTGAAAGCAGTTGTGGAGTGGAATGTCATAAAGTAAAACTATTTACCCTAAGATTAATCTAAGGGAGAGGTCAGCATTAACATTTTAAATAAACAATATGGTGTTGAACTGTCTATCCTAAGGTTAAGTCCAAGATAGGTTACCTTAGTATTTGTCGGACAACTTTTGCTGGGATCCATGGAGATATTTATGAACTTTTGGAGTGATGAATGCTTGTTTGTTAAGATGTTAGAATCCATGTAAAGATTTGTGAACTATTCGAGTGATGAAGACTCGTGTGAGACATGCTGAATGTGACTTCACCATCATAAATGATATAAAATGGAGTAAGCCTCATAGCCAGTGGGTTTAGTTGACCCGAGGGTATATCAACTCCATATCTGGATATGCTTATCAACGTTGCTAGCGGGAGTTGATGATATTTGGTATCGCATGTCCAGGTGTGAACCAACTATGTTTCTCCTTTCTGGCATGTTTTATCTAGAGATACACAAAAGGTAGTTTCTAACTCATTTTAAGAGGCTAGTCCTCGATGTACTAAGGACACCACCAACAGAAATCCATATGCAAACATATAATATCTATTTTAGTATTACTTCTAATATTGTTGTGTTGTGAGATGCAAGCAGCACAGTTACATTTTGATTAACATTATATACCCTAGGCACTACATATTATATCGCCTTCTATACTAATTAGATGGTTTGGTTCTTTTGCAGGGAATACCATTTTGGTGACTCGGTTGGTCTCAAAATATACTGTTATATGATGGCTAGATATTTATTGAGTTTCTCACACCAAATTTATATTTGACTCATGGTTTCATCTTTCCTTACTCCTTAGGTGCTCTTTCAAGCAGTTTAAGAAATGCATGTTTTCATTGATATTTTTTGGAGTGTCAGGAGATGAGCTGTATGATTCCATTCATTAATAGTTTTATTTTATTTCTGTTGCACTACTATTATGTATATATCAGCATTTATAAGGACATGTTGTTATAACTGTTCAGTCAGATGATAGTACTTATTATTGTAAATCTAGAATGTCTTGTATCTTAGAGTGACACTTTATACTATTTTGTTGATATTATATGTTATCGTTATGTTGTGAGGTTCAGGCGTCTATCTAGCACTTGGGCGTTTGGCATGTGAATACCATGAATATATTAGTGTCAACATTTGAAGGTGGAAAAGGTGGATCACTACATGTTGAGCATCCTTAAGCCAAAGAATATATATGGTGATATTTGTATTATTCCCAAAAATATTTTGTAACTTTGTTCAGCATCCTTAAGGGTAATATAATTACCATTAGGATACCGTGATATGCTGGGTCTAGAGTATCTAATGTACTTTATGATTTGTTGAGGACCCTTAAGGTCATAAAGTTGATTAGGAGCTAGTAAAAGAACAGTTAGGAGATATATACTATGTAAACTTAGTATAGAGTTGCTTATCGTTTATTGGGACTAAAATTCATTAAGAACCCTCAAGATTGTAGTAGCATAATAAACACATCAAAACCCCTTATAGGAATTCTTGAAATTCCCGTAGCTTTATTAAGGTTTTTGAGACATGAAAATTCAATTAAAGTCTCATTAAATAAATATAATAAGCCTTTCTAATAAGTATAAGAACATATGCGATATAAAATCTACTTTAAGAAATTTGCATAGTTAATATAGTTGATAAGATTGTTTATCTGTTAAAATATACTAAGTGAACTGATTTAAAGGTTGATAATGAGATATAGAATATATATGTACCAATAAATCTTTTGGAATTATTTTTGATTCAAGACCTATGTAGAGCCAAATTATACAATCTTTAAAATATTCATTCCTTTGTCACTTAAGTGTTAGTTTTCCCGAGACTGTGTATTATCTTGTATGAGTTTTGAAATCTAAAGCAATAAAAGAGTATGGATATTTGTTCCACATTCAGTCAAATACAAAGTTTTATGGTGAATAGTCACGTTTGTAATGTACGAAATCTTAATGAAAATGTTTTGTTTGAAATGAGCAAGTAAATCATAGTGTAAGATAATATACTTGAAATGATTGAATACAATGAGAAACTTGTTGTGCTGGAAATAACACTAAACCAAGGATTACTGATAGACTTAGTAATTTGATCACTGAAATGTTAGTTATTATATGTTTACTTAAGTGCAACTTATTTGATATCCTTAAAATGTTGAGGATGACTGAATGCATTTTGAAAAAAATTGATGTAGTTTATGGTAAAGGTTTATCTTTTGAATGGTTTGATCTTTTAAAGGAGAAAAAGTTTAGAGATGGTAATAATATTGGCATAGTTTGGCCAAAGAGAGTAAATAGTCACTTCTTCTTCATGCAGACACATCTGAAATAGAATTATTTAAAATAGTTGTAGATGCTTAATTGGGAACAACAAATATGATTGCTATTCCAAATGCAATTTTCTTATAGAAAACTGTTCTCTATAAGATTTATTTCTTTGAGTTCTAGATATTTGATTTGAATCCATCAACTATAAATTAGTTACAATAAAAAAAATAAGCAGCCAATAAAATGGAGCTTCGTATTTCATACATTGTTATTTAATAGAGGAAATAGTGGAAGCATACCGTATAGCACTTACCAGTGGATGTATCAAGTTTTGAAAGATTACTTTCGTGTATGCCAAATATTATTTATGAAATAATAACTATTTTCGATATTGATAAAAAAATAGAAGCAATATTGTTTTATAATGAATATTGTGAATATTTGTTATAGAATAAATCTGTTTTGTGGCATTTCGATGATGGTATTTAATTTCATAACAATAGTGTCATGTTAGCTATAGGAAATATAAAAGCATCTAAAATATTTAACAATTAATTTTGGAGCTATGCACTAAATAATCTTTGAGAAATAATTCTTTAACATATAATTATGAATCATATGGTACTTGTGAATTGTATCTCGAATGATTTAAGGGAAAAACATCCATTTGGAGGGAAAGACGTAAAGAGTTAACAAACTCTTCTAATTTATACACACACACACACATGGCGACTTCTACAATGATCCACCACATATGGCTAGAGAGAGTTTGTCGCCAATTTGAAAGGAAATTATTCTTGGTCGAGCAAATGATGAAGCACCTCGAGATTGATGTCCGCTTGCAGTTTGTACGTCGATTCCAGCAGCGAAACCTAACTTCAGAGGAGAGAGAAAATTTTCTAAAATGGGGTATAGATCTAGGGGATTTTGGATAGCTGTCTTTTGACTATTCGAAGATATTTCGGTGGTATGTGTTTTCATTGTCATGGGCTGGGCTGGATTGTTCATAGGCAGATGGAGGCTTTGCAAATCTCAACCCAATTTGAGTCCTTATATCAATTTTTCTTTTGTTTTTCTCATGTTTCTTGTATTATGACTTCAACTGTAATAGCGTTGTACTTTAATAGTGGATGTCGTGCTCTTTTTCCTTACCACCATGGCAAGGTTTTTTAAGGAGGTGAATTGTGATGCCCCACCTATATACTCACACTAGCCAAGAACACTATGGGGTAATGTCGTCGACTAGCACGAAGAATAAGGCTGCCGAGGAGCGACTTGTAATTGCTTTGTGCGAGTACCGATATGTTAGATAGTATAACATGCATTTCATTTCAAGAGGAAATCTGACATATCAAGTACAAACTCAAAGCAACTACATGGTGGCTATGTGGACTATGGAAACAAATATAGAAATAAGCATAACACAAATCAGCATAGATATTCATATCACGAAGGCGGAAACAGATATGAATATATCACATAAAAATGTACATCATAGTAGTGGTTATACAAGATCCACTGCATCATAAAATAATAGGTACAAGTTCTAGGCAAAAGAATATGTATATATCAAGGAGTCTCTATCTCGAATGTATAAAATAAAAACTACTAAATTAAGTAGTTAGCCAAAAGTCAAAAGCTAGTCCCTGCTAAGAAGTCAAGTAGAAGCACATGTAACACCTCGGTCTGACCTGAGTATTATTTAAGAAGAAAATAATAAACGGATTAGTCTAGCTATAAATATCATATAAAATGAGATAGGATACGAGGTATGCCAAAAATGTGTGATAACAATAATGCTATACTGTGACAAATATACATTAGAAAACACAAAAATCATACAATATCTCGTATGTACTCAAACACTAAAATGAATGTCGTATTCTTTAACATATTCACCAAACCACAAATATTGGTAAAACTTATCAATGTAAATCACAAAAAATTTTGAAACATAAATTCCAGAAATTATCAATTAGAAATCCAGAAAAATACAAAGGGGAAGGCCTATCACAATTGGGAGCATGAAAACTCACCAACACATGCATCACAAACGGAACGCTATTCCATGGTCGCTAACCATCAATTTTGAGCCAAGGCTCCACAAATGGCCCGAAGACCATGGGTCGTTACCCCACCAATTTTGAGTCGAAACTCCAAAAATGGGGTTTAGTCTCCCCACACAAACAAAGAGACATCGCACATCGCTAGTCTAAATCACAAAATGATCATTATCGAGAAGTGTCGATTACACTAAGCTAGTAAATAAATGAGTTTAGCTTCATGTCCCATAACTACTGACTTAACTTAAGAATTTACAAACAAATTGTAGATTCCCACTTAAAAATTGTCACAAGAGTTTTAATCAAACAAGTCTAAGAATTAACCGACAAAGTAAACACAAGCATTTCATACAACTTGTTTTGCTAAGTCGTTTAATTTGGATTTCTCGAACAAATGGGGAAAAGGTTTATATATACTAATAGATTGGAAAACGATTTTATAAACGAGCTTTGTATTAAAATAGAGTTAAAATCATCTTTGTGAAGGAGTTTGAATATTTACTATTAGTATAGAAACCTTTGTATTTCGAAGTGACAAACCACAAAAATGATTGTAAAAACAATCAATCACCAAAAATTCACATACGAAGACATGAATCAAACCCATAGAAATGATACCGAATCCATTAAAATGGATATTCCCAAAAATCTCGAAAAAGAAATTATCAAAGTCAACAAAAGTGATAACAACTAATCGGATCAACGAGAATCGATTAAAAATTGGAAATCCACACAAAACGACAATTTGGCTGAGACAAGCAGATTCAGTCAACTGAACACAGTGGTCGGTTGACTGATACAGAACCTAGAAACTTTCGGTTCCCAGGTTCAGTCGACTGAACACAATTGTCAGTCGACTAATACTGGCTCAGGAAATTTTCTAGTTCCAGATTCAGTCGACTGAACTGTATGGTCAGTCGACTAATACAGGGCCAGATAATTTTCTGTCCCCAGGTTCAGTCGACTGACCTTACAGTTCAGTCGACTGAACTTTCATTTTTAGTATTTTCAGCCTAGCCCCAAGAAAGGCAAAAATCCTAACCGGAAGCAATCGGACGAGCAACAGAAACTAGGGATTTATGCTAAGCGAAAACCCAGCCTTATAGGCTCTTCGATACACCCCAAAAACATGTTCAAACATCAAAGATAGGATTTTAAAGATTTTTGACTTCAAAACACCAAAATTGGAATATTCATCAAACCAATTCAATTCAAAGGCAAATGGACAAGGAATATATGTTAGGAATTACTACCTAACAACTATCAAAGATATAGACATAGATGTGAGTTCAAAACTCCACTTTTAACCCCAAAACAACAAATGAGAAGCTCTAGAACAAGCAAATATTGATCTCTCCTCAACAAAAGCTCTAGAATCTTCAATCTATTATCAAAGTTAAAGTTTTTCCTAAGTTAGGTTATAGGAATTTCTGAAAATTAAAGAGGGATTGAGATGGAGAAGATGAAGAGGATGCTTACCTAAGCTTCTCTTGGATTTTGGACATGAATTTGGGTTTCCTAAGAAAATTAGGGCTTAGGAATTTCAATTTCCTCTTTTTTCCCCATTTTTACCTTAGCTTGAGAGTGTTAGGAAATGAGGAGTGAAATGAACGAAGAGGAGTTGAGTTAGAGTGTTTGATAAAGGAGTTGGATTCTCATATTGGGTTATTAGGTTGAAACCCAAACCCAAATCCCTAAATGAAAATATCAAAATTCTACTCAACTCCAAACATATCGATGTTTATACTCAAAAAGGTTGCATACGCCATTTTGGACTCAATGAAGGGGACTCGAGTCCTAATTCGACTGTTTGCAAAAAGTGACATTTCGAACTTAAATCCGACCAACGATGCTATATTTAAATAAAACATTTAAATATACAATCGTAAAATATGCGGGTTGTTACAGACTCCCCTCCTTAAAGAAATTGTGTCCTCGTAATTCTTAAGAAGAAAGCAAAGAGTAACAACCATAAAAGCATACCAACACAAAAGGAAATTTGAAGTAAGAAGTTCACCTTTAAGGAGAACGAGAGAGTAAGTTCAGATGCATTCGCTCGATCAATTCTCTAGATTCCCAAGAGCAATCCTTACGATTTGAGAACCATTGAACTTTCACAAGCGAAACATCTTTATTACGAAGACGTTTAACCACCGTAGCAACGATACAAATAGGATGTTGCTCATAAGTCAAATTAGGCGACACTTTAATTTCTTCAACAACACCAGGCTCAAGAATAGAATCGAAGTCTCTAAGGCATTTCTGTAATTGAGAAACGTAAAACACGTCATGAATAGCAGAAAATTGAGCCGGTAATAAAACGCGATAAGCCACGGACCAATACTTTTGGTGATGGGAAATGGACCAATATATCGAGGTGCTAATTTTCCCAATTGACTGAAACGCACAACACCCTTCATATGTGAAACACAAATAAACACAAAATCTCCCATAGAAAATTCTAATTTCCTTCTTCGGTTATCGGTATAGGATTTTTGTCTACTTTGAGCTTCTTTCATCCTATGACGAATAAGGTCAATCTTTACTATGGAATCACGAATAAAATCTAGACCTAAAACCAGCTTCTCATCGACTTCAAGCCAACAAGAAGGAGATCGGCATGGCCTTCCATAGAGTGCCTCGAAAGGTGTCATACCTGTTAGCACCAAAATTGGTCACTAACACCCTTGAGTAG
Source organism: Allium cepa (assembly GCA_030765085.1). Taxonomy (NCBI): domain Eukaryota; kingdom Viridiplantae; phylum Streptophyta; class Magnoliopsida; order Asparagales; family Amaryllidaceae; genus Allium; species Allium cepa. The sequence continues at coordinate 156,665,539 of CM060932.1, forward strand.
AGTTATGTAGAGAGATCAATGAAGAGAGTAAATTAGGACTGAAAAATAGTGCAATTCAATGAAAAAGAATAACAAAAACGAAAACACCAGATTTATAGTGGTTCGGCGTAACTGCCTACATCCACTTTGAGTTTGATCTTTATTGCTTTCTCAATTACTTGAATACAGATACAATCCGTAAATCAATCACTTGGATACAAGTTTGAGTTAAAAAGAGGAGAGTATAAGAAATGGCAGAGTCTCCCCGGTATTCCCGGAAAAAAGGTCCCTTTCACTGTGCCCATGCCCCTCTATTTATAGACGAAGGTGGGTTGGACTTCCCTGGTGGTCCTGTTAACTGAATAACTCGGTCCAAATGGAGTAAGCCCTATGTGCCGACCCAAATAGGCCGAAAGACCAAATGCCGAACCTTCATCTTCATGCCGAACGAAGTGAGGCCGGACGCTCTGTATGCCGAGTGAAACAGGCCGAGCGGTCGGCATGCCGTGCCTTCCTATCCAGGTCGATGGGTCTCTCTGTTGAATGGAGGAAGCGGGCCGAACGATGTTGGGATGCCGAGTGGAAGGATACGCCTTTGCCATGTAAGAATGCCGAGTGGAAGATATGCCGAGTGGAACTTGTGTGCCAGATGAGGAGCATGCCGAGTGAAAGGCTTGCCGTGTGAAGGGTTTGCCGTGTGAGGCATGGATGCCGAGTGAAAGGATATGCCAAGTAGAGGGAATGCCGAACAGAGGACATGCCGAGCAAAGGATATGCCGAGTAAAGAGCAGGCCGAGTACAACCCTGCATGCCGAACGTTCTAGTTGCCGAACGTGCTTTAGGTGTCGAACGATATTCAATACCGGACGTCGCTTTATGCCGAACGTCTTTCTAATGGGCCTGACAACTTGCTAACACCTCCAGGCTCTTCGAGGTCAAAATCTTGTCTAGCGCTAATAATAATGTCTTCGACTGTCGTTTTGTAACCGAGCCAAAATGCCGGTTAACATTTGCCCCCCAAAGTGTGTCGTGTGAAGCAACACAACACGCTTTGAATCAGCGAGTATTCCTTGTCTTCAGAAAGTAATCCATCATGTTTCTTGAACAGTCATTATCCTTCGATTTTCTCCTCTAAAGCTGTCATATCCTTCCTTGGTCGTCTTGACGCTTGGTTGTGGCTAAAAGTTCTTCATCTGCCCATTTGGTGAAGTAATCAACTGCTATGATGGTGTATACCGCACCACCTTTAGTATCGGCAAGAAGATGATTTTAGTGCCCCCAAGTGGCAAACGGCTATGGACTAGCCATTTGAATAATTTCCATACGTGGGGTTCTCGGCTTTTTTGCAAACATCTTGCACTCGTCGCATTGTCTAGCATGATCAACCGCATCTGGGTTGAAAGTTGGCCAGTAATACCTATAGCGGAGTATTTCTTTATCATGGTTTTCCCCCTGATGTTATTACCGCATTCTTCTTCATAGACTTTGCTCAAGATATCATCATGGGCGATACGCCGAAGCATGGGGATGGATAAACTCCTTTTGACACACGACCTATTCTTGGATGATTTGTCGTGAAGCTTTGAGGAGGATCTGTCGTTTTCCATTCCTCTGGTTAGTAAGAATTCCCCATTGTAGATAGTCTTTGATAGGAGTCAACCATGACACCTTTTCATTTTGTTCGCTGAGTACGTGTGTAATGGTGTAATGCGTGAAGTCGGTTAGTAGCTCTTGGACCTGGCCGAGATGAGGTGCATGACAATACCCCCTAGCGAGATTAACTTCCTCAGATTTGTACGCTACCAATTAAGAATCACAAAAGATGTGTAAGGTTTTCACTTCACATCCTCTAGCAAGTTTGAGGCTTGCAGACAAGGCTTCATACTATGCATCGTTGTTTGTTTCAGGTGAATCGAGTTTCAGGATGTCGCAGATTGATCGTTCCTCAGAGGTCATTATCATGACTCCTATGCCATAACACTGGTCATTGGATGCTCCATTCGCGTACATTTTCCATCTTATGGTTGGTTCTCTGTTACTCTTCGAGCAGTCATCTGAGGTAGCGAATTTGGGTGTGAGGTCTGCTAGTTTCCGTCCTTGGATAGCCCTTCGAGGGAAATGAGTGATATTGGATTAGCTTAGTTTATTTAAGTAGTCTTTCAGACGTCTCAGGCCATTGTATGTCCTGTTGCAACGGCTGGTAGGCATAGGCGTTGATGGGGTGAGCCTAAAAGTAAGAGTGGAGCTTTCATGATGAAATCAATAGATATTATGCTTGCTTTTGTAGCTTCGGGCTGATATCCAATGCATGGCTCGCGATAGTTAATGAAATCACATATGCATGTCAGAATGGGTCCAAGGGAACATATCATCATTTATTCAGAACAATCCAACTAATTCTTTTATCATCACTACACTGAGCTGTGATCCGATATTTAGCACCCGGGATGGGGTCACCATGGCTGGCTGTAATGTCGACCGTCAACTTAGCAGGTGCCATCCCAGATTCTTTGAGTACAGATGTAACTACTTTGCATAACATTCAATGTGAAATATGGTTGGGATGGCCAATGTTGACGGTTACTCTAGTCGAATCCTAGAGTCTTGTCATGAGTCATTAAGTCTAATAGTGAAGGACTCCGAATGCTCTAATAGATTATCAACGAACGGCCAGATCAGGCTTTAAAGCGCATCGAAGGAAATGTCGAGTGGGGGTCAGCCTCGAGTGGCGTGCAACTGTATAGCTGGATCTTGCTATGAGTTTGAATTTGCTTGTATATTCGGGTAACGCACTTTCTATTCAATGCATTCATGATCCTTTACCCGTCCTTCGGGTTGGAGTGAAAGTCAATTGCTCATGAGCTAAGGTGTCAATTCAATGATTCAATCTCTAGGCATCCTTTCGGTCGTCTCCTTGAGCAACTGTAAGCACTATATATAAGTTTTAATACTGAGCTATCGTAGCCAATTTTAGGATGACCATGCGTCTTCTCCCAGTCTCGGGTTGATAAATGTACTGCATGGACGGTTAAGTCTCGTCCTAGCTATGTTTATGTTTTCACCTAAGTTCCAAAGACATAGAGGTGATCGGTGAATAGTCTGTTCACATTCATCTTGCTCCTCGCTCGTGCCCCCAGGTCTGGGGCATATACCGATAAGTAGGAAGGCCAGCCACGCCCACTTTAGCTTTACTCTATTTCCCGTTGAATCGTGGGATCATGTCAATCGATGGGAGACTAGGTCTCACCTATCTCGGATTTTATCGTGGTTTTTCATTCCAAGAGGAATACTTCGATGCCACGTCAGTTTCAGGGCGTAATTTGGACAGTGGATGGTCATCTACGTCCACTTTGGTTCATGCTCTGTAATCAGTTCTCGGGGTAAAATTGGCTACAAATGCAGTCGGGTTATGCTCATCCAGTTTCATCCTCCTCCTGACGAATCGAATGAGGGTGCTGGAGAATTTTTGACCAAGTATTCATGGTTTACCCTCCTTTCCACACTCTGGAGGTCATAGTTTTTCAAGAAACATCCGAGTCACATTCGTATGTGCTTGGTGCGGATCGGTATTGACCCTCGATCTGAGGTATGATATAGTCGATTGCTCGTAGCTTTGGATGTCATTTCGATTGGTTTTGTATTGAGGCTTCCCTGCAGTCGTTGCTTCAAGTTATAAAGAACGCCATGCTAGAGCTATAGTAAGCTGTCGTATTCAGCTTTTTAGTGATTTGTACCCATGCTCCCAGTATTGATTTGGCCAGGCCACTAGTTGGATGGTGAACTCCATCCTTAGCGGGTTAATAATCCTTCGGTCGATTCCATGCCGAAGTTTGCGTAATAGAGAATGGTCGGAATCCACTCGTCTATTTATCGATGTTTATACACCACTCTGCATTCTGGTGACTTAGTGTTATTCTCCCCCCGGTTGATTCGCGCCCAATTTGTATTCATGCTTCGGTTCATGCTCCGGGGACTTAGAGATTTGTCGAACAGTTTATGCTTTAGTCCACATTTCAAGACGCAGAGGTTTTTGTCAACTTATTTATACTCCAGTCCGCATTCTGGGAACTTAGAGTAATCTAGTCCGCTTCTGGGATTTGGAGATTCTTCTCAAATCTCCTATAATCTAGTCCGTGCTCTGGGGACTGAGAGTACCGTAGCCCGCACTCTAGGGATGTAGAGGTTCTTAGGTCATTTATACTCTAGTCCGCACTCAGGGGACTTGGAGGTTTAAGTCGTTTATACTCTAGTCCGCACTCTGGGGACTTAGAGTACTCTCGTCCACGCTCAGGTGATTGGAGCGCTTGATGAAGACAAGTCCGGAACCTCCTTCCATGCCGACGGGGGTTATGAAGTAGAAATTACAGGCGCCTCTGATCACACATCCGAATTGAGCATGAAAGAGTGGCTCGAGAAAGAGAAGGTCAAGGTCGAGCCCCGAGTTGTGGACTTGGACGATCCTTTGAACAAGCCGTTGAAGGTCATCCTTCCTGGCGGGTCCAAGCCTATGGAAGTTCTCCATACTTCTTCAGTTGCTACCCCTCTATCAAAGAAGAGTACCAAGAGTAAATGCTATGGAGAGAAGCCGTCTAGAAAGGAGTTGAAGAAGCACAAGAAGTGATTACTATCCTCGTTCAACGAGAGTTAGTCTAAGTCATGTAATTATTTTCATCTATTTCCCTTAGTCCTTGTAAATAGAATGTTGACTCCGAACTTTGGAGGGGTTGTAATAGGAACTCGTTTCCGAATAAAGTTTAGTTCCTTTTTCCTTCTTACAAAAGACTCTTATTGTTTAGTTTTCTTTGTGATTGTGATGTGGATCCAAGCAGTTGTGAGTAACATAGACTTATCGGTCCATCTTCATATAACTCGGAAACACTTCGGGAGTTGTTGAACTTCCATTCTTTGCTTCGAGCACTTAGAATACATTCTAGCCCGTATGTCAGGGATTTGACAAATTCAAGTCATCTGTGTCATAGTTCATATTCAGGGAACTAGGAGATCCGAATTGCTTATATTCGAGTCCGCACTCTGGGGACTTAGAGTACTCCAGTCCGCACTCTGGGGACTTGGAGGTTCAAGTCATTCATACTCCATTCCGCGCTCTGGGGACTTAGAGTGCTCCAGTCCGCGCTCTGGGGACTTGGAGGTTTAAGTCATTTATACTCTAGTCCGCGCTCTGGGGACTTAGAGTACTCCAGTTCGCGCTCTGGGGAGTTGGAGGTTTAAGTCATTTATACTCCAGTCCGCGCTCTGGGGACTTAGAGTACTCCAGTCCGCGCTCTGGGGACTTGGAGGTTTAAGTCGTTTATACTCTAGTCCGCGCTCTGGGGACATAGAGTACTCTAGTCCACGCTCTGGGGACTTGGAGTTTTTAAGTCATTTATACTCTAGTCCACGCTCTGGGGACTTAGAGTACTCCAGTCCGCACTTCAGGGACTTGGAGGTTTTGAGTCGTTTATACTCTAGTCCGCGCTCTGGGGACATAGAGTACTCCAGTCCGCACTCCGGGGACTTGGAGGTTTTGAGTCGTTTATACTCTAGTCCGCGCTCTGGGGACATAGAGTACTCCAGTCCGCACTCCGGGGACTAGGAGTTTTTAAGTCATTTATGCTCTAGCCCACGCTCTGGGGACTTAGGGTACTCCAGTCCGCACTCCGGGGACTTGGAGGTTTTAAGTCGTTCATACTCGAGTCCGCACTCTGGGGACTTAGAGTACTCCAGTCCGCACTCTGGGGACTTGGAGGTTTAAGTCATTTATACTCTAGTCCACGCTCTGGGGACTTAGAGTACTCCAGTCCGCACTCCGGGGACTTGGAGGTTTTAAGTCGTTTATACTCGAGTCCGCACTCTGGGGACTTAGAGTACTCCAGTCCGCACTCTAGGGACTTGGAGGTTTAAGTCATTTATACTCTAGTCCATGCTCTGGGGACTTAGAGTACCCCAATCCGCGCTCTGGGGAGTTGGAGGTTTAAGTCATTTGTACTCCAGTCCGCGCTCTGGGGACTTAGAGTACTTCAGTCCACGCTCTGGGGACTTGGAGGTTTAAGTCGTTTATACTCTAGTCCGCGCTCTAGGGACTTAGAGTACTCCAGTCCATGCTCTGGGGACTTGGAGGTTTAATTCGTTTATACTCTAGTCCGCGCTCTGGGGACTTAGAGTACTCCAGTCCACACTCTGGGGACTTGGAGGTTTGAGTCGTTTATACTCTAGTCCGCGCTCTGGGGACTTAGAGTACTCCAGTCCGCACTCTGGGGACTTGGAGGTTTAAGTCATTTATACTCTAGTCCGCGCTCTGGGGACTTAGAGTGCTCCAGTCCGTGCTCTGGGGACTTGGAGGTTTAAGTCGTTTATACTCTAGTCCGCGCTCTGGGGACTTAGAGTACTCCAGTCCGCACTCCGGGGACTTGGAGGTTTTAAGTCGTTTATACTCGAGTCCGCACTCTAGGGACTTAGAGTACTCCAGTCCGCACTTTGGGGACTTAGAGTACTCCAGTCCGCACTTTGGGGACTTGGAGGTTTAAGTCATTTATGCTCTAGTCCACGCTCTGGGGACTTAGAGTACTCCAATCCGCACTCCTGAGACTTGGAGGTTTTAAGTTGAGAGCGGTCGTATTTCCACTCTTTAATTTGTATACATCTACCGTATCGAGGCTAATGTTGTCGAATGAACAGTGGAACCATGTTTGCTCATGGAATGGGATCTTGCCCCCAGCTTGAGGGATGAAATTTGAAAAATGGACGATCGATTTTCGTCCGCTTGGTGATTATAGCTCTTCCCATCAAGTCAAGGAAGGAGGTATATGACAGATGGTTGGATCACATCCATGTCGGGTTAGATAGCCAAATCTCTTATAATTTTCTCTGTATCTCCTTCTAGAAAATAAGGATAATAGATTGTTGAGTAGACAAAGTAAGTTGCATATGTTCCAAGGTGCAGTCGTGTCCATGTATTGAGGGAGATGGTTAATGAGTAGGCAGTCCACCTCAACTACTTCAAGTCGAGCTTTCGAATAACCTTTTGTGTTCAAGGTAGGACTTGATGTGTAGATGAACAAATCACGTCCACTCTGGATAGATCCCGGCATCACTAAGCTTCAGGAGGGGCATCTGTATTTTGTCCAACTTTGTTCTATGACTTGATTTGAGTGGGCGATCGAGCCATACTCATTCCAAGCCCTGTTCAGGTCTCTGAGTCAAACGTGGAGGTCAATGAATGGATGGTCAGTCGTGTCGACTTTGTATTTGGGCTCTAATCGTGATGAGCTTTTCAATCTCTAGTTCTTGGCCCCAAATTAAAGGCACATGATTGATGATGAGCGATTGAATCATTCTCGTCTAGATGTAACTCCACACGTCCGATCATGGTCTGTGTGGATTGGTTGGTGACCAAATCTGAGTATCCAATCTCCTGCATCGTTTTGAAAGTAGTTTAGTTCAAGTTAGTCGTAGTTCATAGAACAATTAAAATAGAAATGGAAATAATTGAAAGAAGATTATGATAAATCTCATTGATAAGTGAAGCAGCATCGTGCGCTCGCTATTCGACTTTTGCCCCTGGCTCCTTTCAAAGGGATGTCGGCCGTCAGCAGCCCAACTGATAATCATAGCCCTTTATTAATAGGCATCGGATATTCGCTGCCCGCCATTCTGCAGGAAATGTACATACTATTGAAGCTTTACTTTCTAGATCAGCTTTTCGATCACACCTTGGAGGTGTTTGTAATCGCCCGTGTTAGGATCAGTGAGCATTTGGGAATATACAACATTCCCCTGATTTTCTTTAGACTTTGGAGTACTCTCTCGAGGTTGGTTTCCAGTACCACTTCGAGTCGTGAGTCTTCAAGTAGAGGTTGTCAATTGAATCTTTCAAAAAGCATATGAGCCGAATTTTAAGGTCTTGTTTCGGCTACTAGGATCTACATCCTTAGCCAACGGGCCTTCATTGTTATTTTTCTTGGTCTGTTCCGCTCCTCCACACTTTGGTTTAGATTCATTTTTATCATAGAAACGATCCATGGTTGTAGGAGGCTCCCCAGGTAGCTGGATTCCAAAATATATATGGAGGTCGATTCTCCTCAAGGGTGATCAGTATGGTATCCCTTTGAGTGTATCGTTTGAGTAGCGGTAGTTAGTCCGTTCCCTTGTTGTCGTTTAGAAGCTGTCGCTAGATCCTCTATGCCCTGGCCGACCAGGGGATATTTTTTTTTTTGAAAATAGGGGTCATTCGGCATTAGAGAGCACTCGACATTTAGAGAGCGTTCGGCCTTAGAGAGCGCTCGGCATTTTTGAACGTTCGGTATCCGAGAGCGTTCGGCATTCGAGAGCATTCGGCATTAGAGAGCGCTCGGCATTCAGAAGCGTTCGGCATTGGTTCTGTTCGGCCTAAATTTCTATTCGGCCTTCTTTCTGTTCGGCCAAATTTCTACTCGGCCAAATTTCTGCTCGGCCAAATTTCTGCTCGGCCTAATTTATGTTCGGCCAAATTTCTGTTCGGCCTTCTTTCTGTTCGGCCAAATTTATGTTCGGCCAAGTTTCTTTTGGGCCTTATTTCTGTTCGGCCTTCTTTCTGTTCGGCCAAATTTATGTTCGGCCAAATTTCTGTTCGGCCTTATTTCTGTTCGGCCAAATTTTTGCTCAGCCAAATTTCTGTTCGGCCTTCTTTCTGTTCGGCCTGGAGGTATGGTCGGCATTCGGATGTATGGATCGGCCTGGAGTGTTCGGCATACGCCTTTTCTGGGGCGATCGGCATACGCCTTTTTGGAGTGTTCGGCATACGCCTTTTCTTGAGCGATCGGCATACGCCTTTTTTGGAGTGTTCGGCTGAATTGCCTTTGGAGGAGGTTCGGCCTTTATTCAACTTGAGTGCAAACTTCAACGTCCAATCCTTAGATCTTGCGTACATCAGTGAATCCAATCCTTTCACATGAACACGAACACTTGATTAACTTACGGCTGTCAGCTTCCTTTAGATTTCTTTCAAATCTGAGTAGAATAGGAAGTTTTCTAGTAAACAACTGGATCTATCTCGCGAATATGGAAATCCACTAGTAGATGATGAGATCCAATCAAGCTGAGAAATTCAATCCTCGGTGAAAGCACCAAAATGTTAGCACCAAAATTGGTCACTAACACCCTTGAGTAGAGTTATTTAGAGAGATCAATGAAGAGAGTAAATTAGGACTGAAAAATAGTGCAATTCAATGAAAAAGAATAACAAAAACGAGAACACCAGATTTATAGTGGTTCGGCGTAACTGTCTACATCAACTTTGAGTTTGATCTTTATTGTTTTCTCAATTACTTGAATACAGATACAATCCGTAAATCAATCACTTGGATACAAGTTTGAGTTAAAAAGAGGAGAGTATAAGAAATGGCAGAGTCTCCCCAGTATTCCCGGAAAAAAGGTCCCTTTCACTGTGCCCATGCCCCTCTATTTATAGACGAAGGTGGGTTGGACTTCCCTGGTAGGCCTGTTAACCGAATAACTCGGTCCAAATGGAGTAAGCCCTATGTGCCGACCCAAATAGGCCGAACGACCAAATGCCGAACCTTCATCTTCATGCCGAACGAAGTGAGGCCGGACGCTCTGCGTGCCGAGTGAAACAGGCCGAGCGGTCGGCATGTCGTGCCTTCCTTTCCAGGTCGATGGGTCTCTCTGTTGAATGGAGGAAGCGGTCCGAACGATGTTGGGATGCCGAGTGGAAGGATACGCCTTTGCCATGTAAGAATGCCGAGTGGAAGATATGCCGAGTGGAACTTGTGTGCCAGATGAGGAGCATGCCGAGTGAAAGGCTTGCCGTGTGAAGGGTTTGCCGTGTGAGGCGTGGATGCCGAGTGAAAGGATATGCCAAGTAGAGGGAATGCCGAACAGAGGACATGCCGAGCAAAGGATATGCCGAGTAAAGAGCAGGCCGAGTACAACCCTGCATGCCGAACGTTCTAGTTGCCAAACGTGCTTTAGGTGTCGAACGATATTCAATACCGAACGTCGCTTTATGCCGAACGTCTTTCTAATGGGCCTGACAACTTGCTAACACCTCCAGGCTCTTCGAGGTCAAAATCTTGTCTAGCGCTAATAATAATGTCTTCGACTGTCGTTTTGTAACTGGGACAAAATGCCGGTTAACAATACCAATAGTAGATTGGAAGCTATTATTATAGGAAAACTCAACAAGAGAAATAAGATCTTCCCAACTTCCACCAAAATCAAGAACACATGCACGAAGAAGATCTTCAAGAGTATGATTCACACGCTCGGTTTGTCCATCGGACTAGGGATGATAAGCGGTGCTAAAATTAAGCTTCGTTCCCAAAGCTTTTTGAAGACTCTTTCAAATTCCACTAGTAAATAATAGATCACGATCACTAATAATAGAAGTAAGAACTCCATGCAATTTAACAATTTCTTTAACATAAAGTTTGGCTTAAAGAGTTACAGTTCGATTGGACCGAATGGGAATAAAATGGGCGGATATTGTAAGCCTATCTACAATCACCCATAAACTGTCATGACCCAAACGAGAACGGGGAAGACCGTCAATAAAGTCCACAGAGACTTGATCCCACGCCAAACTGGAAGCTTGCAATAACCCACCGGGCCTTTGATGCTCGGCCTTAACGAGTTGGCAAGTCATGCAACGCTTAATGAAGTTAGCAATATCAGATTTCATTCCATCTCAATAACAAATTCGCTTCATATCCGCGTACATTTTACTACTACCGGGATGAATGATAAATTTAGAATGATGAGAATCTTCTAAAATGTTTTTACGAAGATCACTAATATTTGGCACGATAAGTCTATCAAATTTTCGAACGCCGCCACGAGCATTAATTTCAAAGTCTTTCAAACCATTAATATTACTATCACGACAATTTTGGCAAAGATGAGCCAATACGGGATCATGCTTTTGAGCATCAAGAATGCGGTCTAAAAGAGAAGGATGAGCCTCAAGGATACATAGAACAAGAGATGAACATGAATCGAATTCACGATCTCGAATCTCACAAGTGGAAAAAATCTCGAGATCATTCCATTCGGATAACATCATAGAAACAATCGCTTGTTGCTTACGACTAAGGGCATTTGCAATACGATTTCCCTTTCTGGGAGTATAAAGGATATCAAGATCATAAGATGCAAGGAACTTGAGCCAACGTTGTTGACGCAAATTAAGTTCCTTTTGAGAAAATAAATACTTCAAAGATTTATGATCGGCATAGAGAACAAATTTCTCTCTCACAAAATTTAATGATGCCAAATTCTAAGGGCAAAAACAATAGTCACGAGCTCTAAATCATGAGTGGCATATCTAGTCTCGGCAGGCTTTAATTGCCTAGAAGCATAAGCAATAACACGTTCCTTTTGCATGAGAACGGCTCCTAAACCAACACGATTAGCACCGATATAAACAACAAAGTCTTGGTTCCCATTGGGAATCACAAGAATAAGAGATCAAAAAGGAGTTCTTTTAATCTTTGAAAAGAAGCTTCACATTCGTCTGACCAAATGTACTTAACTCCCTTCTTTGTTAAACTAGTAAGGGGCACGAAATTTTTTGAAAAGTGTTTCATGAACCGACGGTAATAACCTGCCAATCAAAGAAAGCTAAGAATTTATGTCACATTCTCCAGTCTCTTCCAATTTTGAATCGCTTCAATCTTTGAAGGATCCATGGAAATCCCGGATTCAGAAATAATATGTCCGAGAAATTTCACATGGGATTGCCAAAAGTGGCACTTAGAAAATTTTGCTTTCAATTGATTGCTCCTAAGAGTTTCCAACACAATCCGAAGATGCTTTTCATGCTCTTCCTCGGTTTTAGAATAAACAAGAATATCATCTATAAAGATGAGAACAAATCGATCGAGTAAGTCTTTGAAAACTCGATTCATAAGGTCAACGGCATAAGCTGGAGCATTCGTTAAACCAAATGGCATAATAAACTATTCATAAGATCCATAACGAGTACGGAACGATGTCAAAGGAATGTTATCCTCTGCAATACGAAGCTGATGAAAACCGGTTGTTAAGTCTAACTGCGAAAAGACTCTAGCACCACTAAGTTGATCAAATAGATCATCAATCCGAGGTAAGGAATATTTATTCTTGATAGGGAGATCATTAAGCTTGTGGTAGTCAACGCAAAGTCTAAGTGTACCATCGGATTTCTTTGCAAAAATAGCCGAAGCTCCCCAAGGAGAGGAACTAGAACGACTAAACTGTTTTACTTCCAATTCGGATAATTGTTTACGCATCTCCTAATTTTTCTTCTTGGATATACGATAAGGAGGACGAGTGATAGACAGAGCTTCAAGGATTAGATTAATTCTAAACTCAATTACTCGCTTTGGTGGAAATACTAAGACGGACTCAAATATGTCGAGAAATTCACGAACAACGTGAATGAGGGAAATGACATCTTCCTCATCATCATTGTCGTCGTCATGAGTGTTTAGAAAATATAAGGATGCTACCAAATTGGAATTCGAATCTTTAAGAACAACATAAATCGGCTTAACAAATTAAGCATATCGAGGACAGATAGTCCTTTTGGGACATAGGATGTGGGCTTCATAACGATTAAGCCAATCCATTCCCAAAATCATTCTGAAACCTAAGTAGCGCATAACATGCAAATCGGCTCGGAAAGAATAATCACATAAAATAATCTCGACATCTTTACAAAGTAAACTGAGTGTTGCGGATCCACCAACCGAATTTGCAATTCTTAAAGAAGTCATCAAACCCATAACATTTAAAGAAAAAGTATCAACAAGTTCTTTCGATAAAAAAGCATGGGATGCACCCGTTTCAAAAAGAACTCGAATAGGAAGATCACGATAAATAATAATGTCACCAAGGATAGAAAGAGAAATATCTTGACCACGAGAAGTGTTACTAGGGGCTTGCACAACATTTAGCTTTCCCTCGTTTTTGCTTTGAAGTTTGGGACAAGAAGATATATAATGACCTAACTTTTGCAATAGCGACAAGTAAGGGGCTTCGGACACTTATTTGCATAATGGTCCTTAGAACCACAATTGTAGCATTGCCCATGACTAAAGGTAGGAGTCTTTGCTACCGAAGTTGCTTGTTTCCCTTTCCGGTTGGAATTAGGGTTGAACTTAATAGGCCTCTTCTTGTTGTTGTTGAAGTTCTGTTTGGCACTCGTAACTTCAACATCGCTTTCTTTATCTGCCTCTTCAAGTTGAAGGGCAATATCAACAAGCTGGTCGAAAGAAACTTCTAATTTCAGAAGTAATGGCTTTTGAGGTTCTTATTCAACCCGTACATAAACCTCTGATTCTTCTTCGATGGGGTATTAATGTACTCGACCCCATATTAAGAGAGGGATTCATAAGATGTGACGTAATCCGTCATAGAAGATTCACCTTGAACAAGGTCAATAAAGTGTCGAGTTAAAGTTACGTTTTCAACTTCCGACACAAACTTCAACTCAGACTTTTCTCGTAATTTCTCCCAAGTAAGATCCGCTTCAATAATCTCAAAAACCAAAAGCTCATACCAATCTAATGCTCTCTCTTGGAGCATGCTAGAAGCCACTTGGACATGATGTGGATCAATAAGATTCATGCGAGAAAAGATGCCTTCGCATGTTCTAAGCTAAGCTTGGACTTCTATGACACTTTCGAAACCCTTGAATGGCTTTCCACCAAAATTGGTATGATCATTGCACAAGCATGCAAACCCAAATTTAGGGTGAGTAGGCTTTGGAATGGGCCCGACAGCTTGAGCGTTCTTTATGAGATCTAAAAGGTGTTGGGCAGACATAAATACTCCATCTTGAGGAGTAGCACTGGACTGACCGACACTGGGACGGCTTGGTCTAACCATTTCTCTTCTTTAAGAAAAAAAGAAAGAAGAAGAAAAATGTTATTCTCAAAATGAATATCAAACAATCATGGTTGATAAAACAAGGCATCATAAAAGATAATAGGATAGAATGGGTCCAATGACTCGAATTAAATCCTAAGAAACGATTCCTAAGAGAGACTTAGGACAATGATCCTTGCTATAATATTCTATATTGTTTCGAAGTTTGCCTCTGATACCAAGCTGTGACACCCCACCTCTATACTCACACTAGCCAAGGATACTACAGGGTAATGCCATCGACTAGCACGAAGATTAAAGCTATTGAGGAGCGATCATCCATGTAATTGCTTTGTGCGAGTACCGATATGTCAGGGAATATAACATGCATTTCATTTCAAGAGGAAATCCGACATATCAATTACAAACTCAAAGCTACTACACAGTGGCTATATGGACATCGGAAATAAATATAGAAATAAGCATAACACAAATCAGTCATAGATATTCATATCACGAAGACGGAAACAGATATGAATATATCACACAAAAGTGTACATCATAGTAGTGGTCATACAAGATCCACTACATCACACAAAAATAGGTACAAGTGCTAGGCAAAAGAATATGTATACATCAAGGAGTCTCTATCTCGAATGTATAAAACAAAAACTACTAAACTAAGTAGTTAGCCAAAAGTCAGAAGCTAATCCCTGCTAAGAAGTCAAGTTGAAGAACATGTAACACCTCGGTCTGACCCGGGTATTATTTATGAAGAAAATAATAAATGGATCAGTCTAGCTATAGATATCATATAAAATGAGATAGGATACGAGGTATGCCAAAGACATATGATAAAAATAATGCCATACTGTGACAAGTATACATTAGATAACACAAAAATCATACAATATCTTGTATGTACTCAAACACCAAAAAGAATTTCGTATTCTTTAACATATTCACCAAACCACAAATATTGATAAAACTTATCAATGTAAATCACAAAAATTGGTGAAACACAAATGTTAGAAATCATCAATTAGAAATCCATAAAAACACAAAAGGAGAGGCCTATCACAAATGGGAGCATGAAAAGTCACTAACACGTGCATCACAAACGGAACACTATTCAATGGTCGCTAACCATCAATTTTGAGCCGAGGCTCCACAAACGGCTCGAAGACCATGGGTCGCTACCCCACCAATTTTGAGTTGAAACTCCACAAACGGGGTTTAGTCCCCCCACACAAACAAAGAGACATCGCTAGTCTAAATCATAAAATGATCATCGTCGATCAACGAGAAGTGTCGATTACACTAAGCTAGTAAATAAATGAGTTTAGCTTCATGTCCCATAACTATTGGTTTAACATAAGTATTTACGAACAAATTGTAGATTCCCACTCGAAAATTATCACTAGAGTTTCAATCGAACAAGTCTAAGAATTAACCGACAAAGTAAACGCAAGCGTTTCATACCACTTGTTTTGCTAAGTCGTTTAATTTGGGTTTCTCGAATGAATGAGGAAAAGGTTTGCGTATACTAATAGATTGGAAAATGATTTTAAAAAGGAGCTTTGTATTAAAATGGAGTTGAAATCATCTTTGTGAAGGA
The DNA here is from genome assembly GCA_030765085.1 of Allium cepa. Lineage (NCBI taxonomy): Eukaryota > Viridiplantae > Streptophyta > Magnoliopsida > Asparagales > Amaryllidaceae > Allium > Allium cepa. The sequence goes on from CM060932.1 coordinate 156,680,978, forward strand.
GTTTGAATATTTACTACTAGTACAGAAACCTTTGTATTTCAAAGTGACAAATCACAAAAATGATTGTAAAAACAATCAATCGCCAAAAATTCACATATGAAGACGTGAATCAAATCCGTAGAGATCGATACCGAATTCATCAAATTGGATATTCCCAAAAATCCCGAAAAAGAAATTATCAAAGTCAACAAAAGCGATAACAACTAATCCGATCAAAGAGAATCGAATAAAAATTGGAAATCCACACAAAACGGCAATTTGGCTGAGACAAGCAGATTTAATCGACTGAACACAGTGATCAGTCGACTGATACAGAAGCCAAAAACTTTCGGTTTTCAAGTTCAGTCGACTGAACATAATGGTCAATCGACTGATACTGGTTCAGGAAATTTTCTGATTCCAGGTTCAGTCGACTGATGCAGGGTCAAATAATTTTCTGTTCTAAGGTTCAGTCGATTGAACTTTCATTTTCAGTATTTTCAGCCTAGCCCCAAGAAGGGCAAAAATCCTAATCGGAATCGTTTGGACGAGCAACAGAGACTAGAGATTCATGCCAAGCAACAACCGAGCCTTATAGGCTCTTCGATATACCCCAAAAACATGTTCAAACATAAAAGATAGGATTTTAAAGATTTTTGACTTCAAAACACCAAAATTGAAATATTCATCAAACCAATTCAATTCAAAGGCAAATGGATAAGGAATAGATATTAGGAATTACTACCTAACAACTATCAAAGATATAGACATAGATGTGAGTTCAAAACTCACCTTTTAACCCTAAAACAACAAATGAGAAGCTCTAGAACAAGCAAAGATTGATTTCTCCTCAACAACACCTCTAGAATATTCAATCTATTATCAAAGGGGAATTTTTTCCTAAGTTAGGTTATAGGAATTTCTGAAAATTGAAGAGGGATTGAGATGGAGAAGATGAAGGGGATGCTTACCTAAGCTTCTCTTGGATTTTGGACTTGAATTTGGGTTTCCTAAGAAAACTAGGGCTTAAGAGTTTCAATTTCCTGTTCTTTCCCCCATTTTTTACCTTAGCTTGAGAGTGTTAGGAAATGAGGAGTGAAATGAATGAAGAGGAGTTGAGTTAGAGTGTTTGATAAAGGAGTTGGGTTCTCAGGGATGAAACCCAAACCCAAAGCCCTAAATGAAATTATTAAAATTCTATTCAACTCCAAACATATCGATTTTTATGCTCAAAAAGTACGTCATTTTGGACTCAATGGAAGGGGTCTTGAGTCCTAATTCGTCTGTTTGCACAAAATGACATTTCAGACTTAAATCTGACCAACGATGCTATATTTAAATAAAACATTTAAATATACAATCGTAAAATATGCGGGTTGTTACAGACTCCCCTCCTTAAAGAAATTGCGTCCTCGCAATTCTTAAGAAGAAAAAAAGAGTAACAACAATAAAAGCATACCAAAAACAAAAAGAAATTTGAAGTAAGAAGTTCACCTTTAAGGAGCACGAGAGAGTAAGTCCGGATGCGTTCGCTCGATGAATTCTCTGGATTTCCAAGAGCAATCCTTAGGATTTGAGGACCATTGAACTTTCATGAGCGGGACATCTTTATTACGAAGATGTTTAACCTCCGTAGCAACTATACGAATAGGATGTTGCTCATAAGTCAAATTAGGCGACACTTCAATTTCTTCAACAACACCGAGCTCAAGAATAGAATCAGAATCTCTAAAGCATTTCCGTAGTTGAGAAACGTGAAAACGTCATGAATAGCAGAAAATTGAGCCGGTAATAAAAGGCGATAAGCCACTGAACCAATATGTTTAGTGATGGCAAATGGACAAATATATCGAGACGCTAATTTTCCCGATCGACTGAAACGCACAACACCCTTCATAGGTGAAATACGAATAAACACAAAATCTCCCACAAAAAATTCTAATTTCCTTCTTCGGTTATCGGCATAGAATTTTTGTCTAGTTTGAGCTTCTTTCATCCTATGACGAATAAGGTCAATCTTTTCTGTGGAATCACGAACAAAATCTGGACCTAAAAGCAGCTTCTCACCGGCTTCAAGCCAATAAGAAGGAGATCGGCATGGCCTTCCATAGAGTGCCTCGAAAGGTGCCACACCAATACTAGATTGGAAGCTATTATTATAGGAAAAATCAACAAGAGAAATATGATCTTCCCAACTTCAACCAAAATCAAGAACACATGCAAGAAGAAGATCTTCAAGAGTTTGATTCACACCCTCGGTTTGTCCATCCGACTGGGGATGAAAAGCGATGCTAAAATTAAGCTTCGTTTCCAAAGCTTTTTGAAGACTCTTCCAAAATCCACTAGTAAATAATGATCACGATCGCTAACAATAGAAGTAGGAACTCCATGCAATTTAACAATTTCTTTAACATAAAGTTTGGCTAAAAGAGGTATGGTCCGATTGGACCGAACGAAATAAAATGGTAGATTTTGTAAGCCTATCTACAATCATCCATAAACTATCATAACCCGAACGAAATGGGGAAGACCGTCAATAAAGTCCATGGAGACTTGATCCCACTTCCAAATTGGAATGTCCAAAGGTTGAAATAACCCACCAGGCCTTTGATGCTTGGCCTTAATGAGTTGGCAAGTCATGAAACGCTTAATGAAGTTAGCAATATCATATTTCATTCCATCCTAATAATAAAGCCGCTTCATATCCGCGTACATTTTACTACTACCGGGACGAATGGTAAATTTTGAACGATGAGAATATTCTAAATGTCTTTACGAAGATCACTAATATTTAGCACGATAAGTCTACCAAATTTTCGAATGCCACCACGAGCATCGATTTCAAAGTCTTTCAAACCATTAATATTACAATCTTGACAGTTTTGATAAAGAAGAGCCAATCTGAGATCATGCTTTTGAGCATCAATAATGCGGTCTAAAAGAGAAGGATGAGCCTCAAGGCTACGTAGAACAATAGATGAAAATGAATCGGATTCACTATCTTGAATCTCACAAGTGGACAAAATCTCGAGATCATTCCATTTGGATAACATCAGAGAAACAACTGCTTGTTGCTTACGACTAAGGGCATCGGCAACACGATTTCCCTTTCCAAGAGTATAAAGGATATCAAGATCATAAGAAGCAAGGAACTCGAGCCAACGTTGTTGACGCAAACTAAGTTCCTTTTGAGAAAATAAATACTTCAAAGATTTATGATCGGTATAGAGAACAAATTTCTCTCTCAAAAGATAATGACGCCAAATTCTAAGGGCGAAAATAATGGTCGCGAGCTCTAAATCATGAGTGGCATATCTAGTCTCGGCAGGCTTTAATTGCCTAGAAGCATAAGCACTAACACGTTCTTTTGCATGAGAACGACTCCCAAACCAACACGACTAGCATCGGTATAAACAATAAAGTCTTGGTTCCCTTCGGGAATCACAAGAATAGGAGCATCAGAAAGGAGTTCTTTTAATCTTTGAAAAGAAGCTTCACATTTGTCTTACCAAATGTACTTAACTACCTTCTTTGTCAAATTAGTAAGAGGCACGGAAATTTGTGAAAAGTCTTTTATGAACCGAAGGTAATAACCTGCCAATCCAAGAAATCTATGAAATTCCATCACATTCTTCGGTCTCTTCCAATTTTGAATCACTTCAATATTTGAAGGATCCACGGAAATCTCGGATTCAGAAATAGTATGTCTAGAAATTTCACATGGGATTGTCAAAAGTGGCACTTCGAAAATTTTGCTTTCAATTGATTGCTTCTAAGAGTCCCCAACACAATCCGAAGATACTTTTCATTCTCTTCCTCGGTTTTAGAATAAATAAGAATATCATCTATAAAGATGAGAACAAATCGATCGAGGAAGTCTTTGAAAACTCGATTATCTCTCTCTTTTCCTCCTCCTCCCGTTTTTTTTTTTTTTTCTTTTTTTTTTTTTTTTTTTTCTTTTTTTTTTTTTTTTTCGGACAATGTCAAAGGAATGCTATCATCTACAATACGAAGCTGATGAAAACCGGTTGCTAAGTCTAACTGTGAAAAGACTCTAGCACCACTAAGTTGATCAAACAGATCATCAATCCGAGGTAAAGGATATTTATTCCTGATGGTGAGATCATTAAGCTTGCGGTAGTCAACACAAAGTCTAAGTGTACCATCGAATTTCTTCACAAAAATAGCCGAAGTTCCCAAGGATAGGAGCTAGAATGAATAAACTGTTTTACTTTCAATTTGGATAATTGTTTACGCATCCCTTATTTTCCTTATTGGGCATACGATAAGTAGGACGAGTTCTAGGTAGAGCTCCAGGGATTAGATTAATTCTGAACTCAATTGCTCGCTTTGGTGGTAATCCTAAGACGGTCTCAAATAAGTCGGGAAATTCACAAACAACGTGAATGAGGGAAATGACATCTTCCTCGTCATCATTATCATCATCATGAGGGTTTAGAGAATATATGGATGCTACCAAATTGGAATCTAAATCTTT